>VOQK01014849.1:65013-100091 GCA_015052645.1 Benitochromis conjunctus
TATGATAAGTGTAAGTATGATAGTAAGACTCAATGTATGACGTCAAGAAATGTGGTTTTGGTCATGCAGATTACCTAAAACTTAATGAGAAGTGCATTGATAAGCTTTTAATGACTATTATTAAATTAGTCCTTTTGGAACATTGAAAAATATCCATTGTATTTCAAAATGCACATTAGTTGCTCTGCCTGTTTAAACCCAGCAATCCCAGAAGGACAGATCAGGCATGCGGATTATTAATAAGATAATCATCTTCTGGCATCACTGGCTTTTGCAGGCAGTAAGTAGTGTAAACTGACTTTAGAACAGGGAACAACATGCTCATTACTCACTGGTCAAGCACTAGACCACACCTGACCTTTAACTGTACATTGCATTTATTCTTACAGCTGAAGCGTCATGTGTGCATTGCTTTGACTGTAACACAAACTCTGTCTAAAGACACACAGACATGCACCTAAATACATGCCAAGTCAGGTTTGTGGTAGATCCTGTTATAGTGTCTCACATTTGACCATAAACACATGAGGAGCAAACAGTAACGGCAACTGTGTTATGGATGGTAACAACTAAAGTCAACAACTGGTTTCTGACTGTGGTTAAAGAGGAACAACTTGTCAAGAAATTAACATTAAATAAAAGTCGCAAAAACAAAAGTTAAAACTCTGTCATCACGTTTTCCTCAAGCTTAGCTTTCAAAAATCCAGTTAACTTCCAGTTTTAGTGTCATGTCAACCTAACCCTCTCCTGGAGACACACACTCGATGCATTTACATCTCGAGACGTCACATTCTTATAAATAATGTCAAACATTAACATGTGACATTTACCACAAAAAGCAAAACTTAAAAAGACTACAAAAAGAACTGGGTAAGAAAAATGATGTTTATTAGGAGCATGGCCAACCTAAGTGGATGTTAATGCTTTAGCTAAAACCCACAGAAGAATTCATGGTCATCTCATTCGACTCTTTATAACTTACAGCACGCTTCAGTGAGTCTTTCAAACACATCGAGCCATGTGCCTCTCTCCAAAACTGAGCACAAGTAATACCCAAGTTTAACACAAAACACCACTGCCCCGTGATAAAAGTGAACAAATCTGCTGCCAGCGTGTATGGATTAAATCATAAGTCTGAAATGGCATGACTGCACACTGTGAGTTATACTCAGATCTCTCCCAGACATCAAATGCTCTGGACATCCGTCACTCAGCCGCTACATGACGTTTATAGCCACTGATGTGTTCGCTACTCTGCCTTTGCTTTGAAACTCAGAAACAATACTTTCCACTGAAACGCAGAGACACCAAAGCTATCCCCAAAAACACAAAAAAGGCTTTTTCTAAGACAAATTTTAGATTTAAAAAGAGATTGCGATATAAAAAACATCTCAGATTTACAGATTTTTGCATTTTGTACTTAAGACTCAAAACTTTAACTATAGTTTCAAACATTCATAATTACATTTCCGCCATTTAAGGTCATTTTGTTAAATGTAGTATGTTTTCAGTGTATTTTTGCACATACAATGTTGTTTTTTACTTCTTTTTTTTTTAAACAAGTGGTGTTGATTTGATGTGCATCATCTACACAATCTGAAATTTGACTGTTAGGACTTTATTTGCCCTAAGATCTTTCCCTTTGCAGCACCTAATCTGAAATTTAGATATCGAGGGTCCAGTAAAAGGGATATCTTATTCTCGGCTTTTGTTTTTTGTCTTGTTTTATCATTGTGTTATCCTGTGTCCTCACTTGTGTGAAGCAAGCAGCAAAACACCTGCTGAATAAAAATCTTTTAATTGAGTGGGGGGAACACCAAGTCATTTTTCTAAACATTGCTGTCCTTTTTTCCAGGTTAAAAATAACACTGGCTCCCTATCAAGCATGTGGCTCAGATCTTAAATTCATGATGCAGTTTTGCTGCAAAGACAAATAAAGGGCTGCATGATTTTCAAGCCCTGTCCATGGACTCTGTTGTATTTAGTCTGATAATAAACCTGAGAGAGACAGAGGTGGAGGAACTCGGAGCCTCGCCAGGGCATGATAACACCTTGGCAATTCAACACACATGTGCCGCAGCATGCTGGGCCACAGCCTTGGGGCAGAGCCTCAACCAGCATGTGGAAGAGGTTTTCCACTCAGCTGAACGTCCAGTACCTCCAATACAAAGGCCTTGGAGCCAGCCCTAACTCTGTGGTATTAAGCATCGAAGCCAGCTGTGGATTAACACAATTTGCACCTCCTCTCGGTGCACACCCACACCTCCTCGCGCAGGTCCAACTCGTCAGATTCAGCCTTTGGGTTTACCTTCACGGTCTTTATGTTAAAGCTAAAATGAAATTTTAAAAAGAGAACATTTCAGGAACATAGCATACACAGAAAGGCAGACTTCTCTCAGGAAGCCAGGTCTTCTTACTGAAGATATTGTATTTACAAAGAGCAAATTCAATTCAAACGCTGAAGCATAATTGGAGCGAGAGAATCTAATTTAGCATCGCTGCACCCCACTGCTGTTTTAAAATGCTTGAACAACTTTTTGAGGCATTTTGTTACGTCCTGAGTGAGCTGAGACACTGTGGCATTCATACCATTTTCTCTCATATCTTTCCATCAAGCCATCACTCACTGGTGGGGACGAAACATAACAAGCCAATTATGTCAAAGGTTGGGACATCTGTGTTTTATATATAAAGATTCTTAAAACACCTGTCAGTGTGTCCCCACTTTTACATTTCCAGGAAGCGTCTACCATCTCACAATGTTTGTTTTTTAATTTGATGAGATTTGGATCTATTTCTTTACACTCTTGTTTAATAATGCAACTAGCTTTTACACAGCTATTCTCCTTTCTTGTGCAATGAAGATTCAATGAAGAAGGGTCATTCGTTTAACTTTGCTCAAGAGCTTTTCAGAGGCAGACACACACAGTCACATGATTGTTGACTCTCACAAAATATTCAAAACACAAGAAGGAACGGTCTTCAAGAGGAGAAAATAAGCAAGAAAGGGGAAACTGGGGGTTAGAAGGGCAGAGGAAATGCTTTAAGGAGTGAGGCGTAAAGAAAGGAAGAAGGAAGAAGTGTTTATGGGGAGGAAGGAGATACGAAGATAGGAAGGAGGGCTGAAGAGGAAAGATGTGACGGCATCAAGGAGGATGAAATAAGCTTGAAATAAAAATCAAAGTAATGAAGTGTGAGTATTTCATAATACACAAGTGCTATAACCTTTTTTACTTGCTTATGTGATTTAACTCAATGCATCAGATGTGTAATCATCGTCTATTTGTGTATTTGTGTTTTTATTTTTTTGAGGGCTGTCTGGGAATAGCCATGCCCTTGCTGAGGAGAGGGGATGGCTAGATGGCCCAGACGGTTAAGGGGATTTTCATTCAGCGGTAATTCTGGGGATTTTTTCAAGGATAGAAGGAAGCTTTCATAACAAGTATAAAGAGATTCTGTCTCTTTGTGCAAGGAGTCATATTCTTCTGATGTGCCCACAGTCACCCCATGTTTCAGTGTTAATGAAGCCCACTGTGAAACTTGCTGAAACTTATTTCCCACAGCTCAAAAGCAAAACAGGAGGTGTTTGTTGCTCCAGTATTTCTACATGTAAAACACAGATGTCCAATTGATATCACGAGTTTGGTGTATTTATGAGTGATGGATCAATAGAACTGACCTGACCAAGCTTTTGGTGGTTTTTGGCACAAAGAAAAACCAGGAACAAGAGTGCTGACGAGAGGCTTAGCTGTTGTTGACACTGTGGGTGGAGCCTCACACTGTGAGAGGGCTTGTGGTGGGGGAGGTGGGATCTGGGGGCTGCACTGCCCTTTGACACGACCTTGTCACATGAGAAGGGAACCAACACCTACTGTAGGCCTGCCAAAGAGCACCAGTTAAGGTAAGACACTGAATTATCCATTTCAGTAGCTATCTATTTACACTGCGTCCCGTTATTGGACTCGTAGGCGAGTCGTCTAAATGTAGAATCTCAGGATTTATCTGCCAAATAAATTAAAACCAGCACGGTGTCATGTTCTGTTGGTTCTACTTGTTGGTGAGCAGCATTACTAAAGCCAGTGTACCATACACCAACCTACTTTATAACAGTAGCTCATTAAACCTTCAAATTATATATTCTATAGTATTCTAGAAATCTACCTGGACAATGTGCCCACAGCTGCCATTCAATGGAGCTAAATGACTGACACCTTTCTACACAGGACACAGGCTCACATTCATCACACACATTCAGCCACACTCAGAAAACTGAACATAAAAAGAAACATAATATCTCAGTAAAACGTGTAATAAATCAAAGCAGTCCTGTAAAATAAACAGTGCAGTAAAAACAGTTACAAAGTTTTAGTAATTTTTTTAAATGAGATAAGAAAAATCTAACTGAGCAAATTATCCCATTTGTATTCAACTATTTTTATTAAAACGTTTAACGAATACATAAAAACTGTGATATTAATAGAGTTTAACAGACCTCTGAGCGCAGGGCTGAACAGGGTTTATGCCGTGTTGTGCTGGAGTAGTGTTCACGGATGACAGACATTAACTTTGCTTGTCTTTACCTGATTTACAGATGTTGAAGAAGAAAGGACCTTCATTCAGTATTAGACTGCCCTCAAGTGTTCATAGCTGAAAGCTACTGTGAAAGTTTTAATGTTCTGAAAGGTTTTTGTAGATTACTATTAAACAATATTTAACACAGAGGATGCGTAACTAAAAGCAAATGCCACCTTATCTCTGGATACAATTTAAATTCACAAACTTTGTCTTCACTTTGGTGGAAAATCTTTAAAAAAATATATAGTATGCACAGCTTTTACTGATAGCTGTTATATCTCTTATGCTAGTAGAAGTAAGTATAGCAGCATAGTTACTATATAGCAGACACAGCAATAAAACTTTTTTAATGCAGTTTTTTTCTGACAGCGGACAACAGACACGTTAAATAATACTTACATTAACTGCTTAGGTGAATTCTTTAACTTGTGGTAACTGGCATTAAAAGAATAGAAATGGTGTACAATATAACAATACTGCTAACAGTATTAATTTCTGTAGTGTTGTTATTTTATATGTATGTACTAGAAGTACTAGTACATGAGCAGAAGTCAGAAAAAGTATCAGTACTATTAGCTGTAATCGCTGCAGTGTTACGTGTAAGAAAGAGCTGCAATGGCAGTTTGTCTGGTGGTTGTAGTTGTAATACTTGTAATACTACTAATGTGTAGCAAATGTAGCAAAAGTAGTAGTGGTAAAAGTACCACTGGCGTAGTACTAGTGTTAGTAGTGCTGTGGAGCTAAAAGCAATGTGGGACACATAATTGGCAGTAACGGTAGCAGTAGTACTTGTAGTAGCAGTAGTACTTGTAGTAGCGGTATTGCCAATAACCATTGTAACTGTTGTGCTCACTGCGGCCTGTTTACAGGTTATGAACGTGTCGGGAGAAAAGACGTTCTGCTAAGAGAATGAACACTTGTAATCGGTGAGTAATCGATTACTTAACATCCGTGTTATGGTTTCTGTCTCCTGGTTCATTGACTGCGCTGCCAGAAAGTGTTTGTGGAGTCTTAACAGGGCAGAGGATCTAAATGAGCAGGGACTGCAAACACGTCAGTTTTCTGCACGTCGGCCACTCAGCGAACAAGCTTTGGATACTTCAGTGGTCTTAAATGTCATCGAGGCTTACATGTATTCATTTATTAGCAGTTTTACAACTCTCTGGTGTTTTCATAAAAAGTAACATTAAAATATTTTTAACGTTGATTAATTTTTGGTAGTCACGGTAATAAGTTAATAGAGACGGCGCATACGGGTTTTCTATATCTACAATTTCATTAACTGTTCATTATTGTCATGAGACAATTCGTTCGTTTTCAAAACAGTTTGTTGCTTTTCTTTTAACAGTTTATCAGCTAGCTTGTTGCATCGTCTTCCTGTTTCGTCAGACCTTTTTTCAGCGCTGTCGTATTAATATGAGTTCATTACTAACGCTAACGTCACTTTAATCAGGGAAATTCTTCATATTTTATACATTTATTAAGATAAATCATGTTTCGTAGCGTGAGTTGAGAATGACATTTGTTTATTTACTTAATTAACTTTTACTTTTACTTACATTTATGTTCAATTAGCGACACGTCTCCAGCTGGAACGAACCAAAAACAAACAGCGTGGGGGGGTTTCTGTCTGTACCAGACTGCGTCACAGGTTGGGTTCCGGTGTAACGTTTACCTAAGAGCTAACGACGTCATTCAGCACTTCCTCCAAAACGGCGACACCTGCTAACGTGCTTGTATCCGCACACCGAGAAGACGGGCCCCCATGTTCATGTCACAATTACAGCTTAGCCTTCATATTGGATAAATTTAAGAGACATTCAAAGTAATGCAGAAGGAATTCACACAATTAAAAATAACACAGAGGTCGCCCTGAAATGTTGACCTTGATAAATGTTTGTAAAATATGTCTTCATGTGGCTGGTTTTGACAGCGCAGATACATAAATAAATAGATATTTATTTAAATTAACACTTTAGCTACATTTATTAGGATTTTGCACACACATTTAAGTGATTAAACTTAAATCTTTCTGCACTGTACTAGTGGCTCTGTAGAATTTTCTCTATAAAATAATAAATACACAGAATTGTGTTTTAGTTGCACCTTGCTAGTACTAGGTTTGACCATTTTTGCCACACCCCAAAGGTGCTCTATTGGCTTTAGATCCTGTGATTGTGGGGCCATGTGGTTACAATGAACTCACTGTCACGTTCAAGGAACCAGTTTGAGATTATCTGAGCTTTGTGACGTGGTACATTATCCTGCAGGTCTATCCTGTGGTCATAAATGGACGGACACGGTCAGTAACAGGTAGGCTGAGGCATGTAAACAATGCTTGATTGGTACTAAGGGGCCCAAAGTGTGCTAAGAAAATATTCCATATTGAATTCATGTATTCAGAGTTGCTCTTCTAGATGCCTTAGTTGTAATGGGTGGTTATTTGAGTATAGACTCTGGCTATTCACCTCTGACCTCTGGTATCAACAAGGCATTTTCTTCCTGAGAACTGCTGCTCGCTGGATGTTTCATCTTTTTTTAAGCCGATTCCCTGTAAACATTAGAGATGGTGGTGCTAGAAAATCCCAGTAGATCAGCAGTCTCTGAAATACTCACACCAACCCGTGTGGCACTAACAAGCGTGCCATGTTTAAAATCACTTAAATCACCTTTCTTCTCCATTCTGATGCTCAGATTGAGCAGATCATCTTAGTCATGTCTACATGTCTAAATGAGTTGCTGCCATGTGATTGACTGATTAAAGACATTTTCTTCAACAAACAGTTGGACAGGTGAACCTAAAGGTTTTTTCAGCATGATTTAATGCTGACTGTTAAGAATGTGTAACAAAACAGGAGCTCCCACCTGACCCTGTTGTATCTATGTTAGCATGTGGGATTCTGGGTAAACAGTGTGTAAATATGTATGCCCATATGCTGCATGTTCCATCTGGACCACAGGACACTGTCAGATGCCTCTCGTCCTCACTATAGTCGCAGTCATCATCAGCACATTTCCAGCTTGTGTAAACACAATAAGGGCAGGGGTCACCCCCTGGTCACTTACACTGTCAGTGGCTCTCATAATGCTGCAATGAAAGTTTGATTCTGATTGAGACAAAAGCAAAGGTAGGAAAACAAGGACAGGGATGCAAACTAGAGGAAAAAGGAAAACTAAACCAGTTTGTGTTTCTTATTCAGACGTGCCGAACTTTACCGGCGGGTCATCGATTGCACTGCTTTCACTGATGGGAGGGGCATTGCAGTTTGAGCAGCGATGTCGCAATAGTTTGTGCTTCACGGAGGCTGTGTCCTTTTAGAGTAGGGGAATTTTGTTGTTGGAATATCAGTAACTTGTGGTAAGTCTTGAAGCTGTAACTTCACACATGTGGAGTGACTGGGGCTATTTGTCTCGCATGCAATGCAGAAAATTCTGTTTCGCGGCTGAGTGAACAAATGAGATTAGGCTGTGATAAAGTCAGCAGTGCTTGGCATTGACTAACAGTGTATTTTACATACTAGAAATGTTTATTTTCGGGCAGTCACTGGTTATATAGCATGTTGAAAAGCTTTAATTTAAAATGTTTTGCACAGATCTACGAGTGTCTACAATGGCTGAGTGTATTTTCTGCTGTTTTGCTGCCAACATTACACTGTAACCTGACAATTCTGCTCCCACACAGCGAGGGAGTTTGCTGTGGAGACATGCAGATGGTATGCCTGACAGACTTTGAGGAGTATGCTAAGGAGCATCTCTCAAAGGCCACCTGGGATTATTATGCAGCTGGAGCAGATGAATGCTGCACCAGGGACGACAATCTGCTGGCCTACAAAAGGTACAGTGAGCAAAATAAAGTTGATCCAGACATTCAGGTTATTGCACAAGCACCATGCACGCGTGTTTCCATGGTGATCTTTTTTTTTTCTTTTTTGTACAGTGTTTGTCAAATAAGACTGTCCATCTAAAGGCAGCACAAATGAGAAACATTTTTTTGACCACAGAAATGCAGGCAGCGCTGTAGTAGCGCAGCTTCAACACATCTCTACATTATGAATAGAACAGGAGCAAGCACGACTGAACAACCCCCTCAGTACCGAGCCGAAGATCACGCGAGGGCACGGCCTGTTTCTGTGGACTTTGGATGGCTGTAACTGATTTCTGTAGTACAGTTTTAGTTGCTGTGATACCAAATAATCAGTAACAGGCCGTTTTAGGTTTTGCTCAGCGTTGACGCTGCGCCGACACTGCAGCCTCCTGTGGTGAACAGTTGGGAAAGTTGCACTACTGCTGGGATAAAGATTTTGTGTATGTGTGTGCGTGCATGCGAATGTTTTCTCCCTTGTCTCTTTCTGCATTCCTCTCAGCTTTCCTAATGTCTCCATGAACACTGATAAAGTGCCTTTGTTGTAAAGTCACAGTGTATGTACGCTGGATGTTTTTGCCACGAGTCTGTTACCATTTGGCTGATAAATTTTGTCCCTTTGAGAAATGATCACATTGGATTGTTTCCTTAATATATCAGCAGTAATAGCCGTGGGGAAAACAGCATCCCAAGTCCTTTGTCTGTTCACATTCAGAGGAATGTAACTTCATTAGTAAAGTGTCTGTGTAGGATCTCAATAATCCAGCTCATGGTAATCTAAGGAAGTTGGAAAGTAAAGCAGCTAGGCTAGACTCATCACATGAGCCAAGGTGTGAAAAAGGGTTTGTGTCATTTTTCACTTTTCACGTTCCCTTTTTCACACCTTGGCTCATGTGATGAGGCGCATGATCAATAGTGGGATGGCGACCCTCTTAAAGGACGACTGCCACCAGGGCTTAAATGCCTTACAACTGAACAAGCTTCTCAGATGAGCGTTAAAATGTCTTCAAGAGACTTAAAGAAGTCCCGTCGCTTCATTAGTAAAGCCGTGCACCACGCTGCTATCTTGGTTTGATCCCATAATTAAAGTTGTACACTATGTGCATGACCTTACTGATGTGTTATCATGACGGGGTCAAGACCCTGACACACACTGTCTTTAAAGTGAAGCTTTTGCTGAATGAGTATACACAATACAGTAAAAAGATTGTCTCGTAGCATGTGATCCTATTAGTTACATGTTCAACTGTGCTCACGGTCAGGATCCGTCTGAGGCCTCGTATCCTGCGGGACGTGTCCGTGAGCGACACGCGGACCACTGTGCAGGGGATGGAAATCAGCTTTCCTGTCGGTATCGCACCTACTGCCTTTCACTGCCTGGCCTGGCATGAAGGGGAGGTGGCCACAGCTCGGGGTAAGGACGTTTGTGTCACGATTATGGGTCAGTGAATGGTTTTCATATCCATGTGAATTATAATCTGTGTGCTTTTTTTTACTTAGTAGATTATTTTAAAGTCTGAGAGTCTTTCTTACAGAGGGCGATCCTTGCTAATTAGTGCTAAGTAGCAGCTAATAAAATAGTAACATTTAATTGACTAAAGCTGTAGTGCAGATGGCGTGAGCCAACACACCGTTATTGGTCAGAGAAGTTCATTGGCAACTTACCTGTTTACACCTGTAGTTTGTTTCCTGTGGTCTGAATCAGTTGATGACTTTGTAAACTTGTAGCTTTTTCCCATGGTTAGATTGTTACACGGAGAAAAAATCAAGTGAACTCCAAGCAAACATAAAGTGCATCATTATACACAAAGTGATAACATTCACTCAGCTTATTGGCCAGATGCGTCTGGGGCAAGAGCAAAAAAAGTGAAGCCAAGAAAAAAGGTGCCATGCTCTGGACTACTGGACTATTTACTTTCATTTCACTGCTCGTGGGCATCTATGGTACCCTGATACATCTCAGGATTCACGTGAACGTGGCTAGTGGAAGGTGTTTAGCTCAAACTTGCAATGTGCTTCTGGTAGTTGAGTTGGATGAGGGTTGGATTTTGGCTGGCTCTTGTTCACACCGTAAACTAACCGCTCTAGAGTTCGTTTGGAGTCCGACTGAGACAAAGCTCCTGGTGTGGTTGGTGGAGTTGTTTTCGTCCACACCTGCGTATGATTACCGTGTTGACACCTGCACAGAGGAAACACACTAAAGGGAAAAATGAACCAGAGTTTGAATTAAACAGACTAAAAATATTTGATAACCTTGAGATGTGTCATTGAGAATCTCACCACATCTGCTACGGACACCAAAAACACTTTTTACATGAGGCTGTAAGTATCTTCTGGCTGTAAAGTTGGACACTTTTGACGGCAGCTCCAAGAGGCCATTGGAGGAACTGCAGTTTATGGGAACTTGAATATTGGTTTCATTTTTCAGCCCCAGGAGTTTCCATATTTTAAGAGACTAGTACCTGCTTGTAGAAAACGTTCATGAGGTTAAAGAAAAGGTATCGTCAAAGTGACTTAACTATTGTCTTGGTATTTTGGAATTTTTTTCTCAGTTAATTATAAAACGACCAAAGTTATTTTCACATAGAACCGGTAGGACTGGATAACTTTTTTCCCCAATAGATGATTTAAAAACTGATTTAAAAACTGCCTTTTTATATTTTGGGTTTTCTTTGTCTGATATTAAAATCTTTGTAATTACCTGAAATGTTTAAGTGTGACAAATATATAAAAAACAAAAGAAATCAGGAATGGGGGTGGTACGTGACAGCACTGTGCATGTGAGTTTGACCTATTGTGATGTCATGGTAACACCCCGACCTTCATCTCACAGCCACCGAGGCGCTCAACACCTGCTACATCACCAGCACATATTCCACATGTTCAGTGGAGGAGATCGTGGCAGCAGCACCCAGCGGTTACCGCTGGTTCCAGCTGTATGTGTACCGAGACAGGAAGCTGTCGGAACAAATGGTGCACCGCGTAGAGGCGCTCGGCTACAAGGCACTGGTCCTCACTGTCGACGTCCCCTATACAGGAAAGCGCCGCAATGACATTCGCAACCAGTTCAAACTTCCACCACATCTCAAAGTAAAGAACTTTGATGGAGTGTTTCAGGTAACAGCGGTTTTCTATATATGCATCGTACTCTAAAGTATTTAGCTAAGAACACAAAATGAGCTAAGACAACGACTGTACTCATATTTAATTGTGTTTTTGAAGTTTATTTTATACCGTCATAAATGGCACAGATGCAGTTGTTGTCCCTTAGAATCTATTACCTTACAGCCTGGAGTCCATCAGGAAGGTGGACTCCAACTTATATGTACAAAATATCCAAACTAGTTTTATTTAAATGTCAGAGTTGTGCCATTGTTGCATTTTCAGTAAACAACAGCACATTTGTAAACCAAAGAGGACGCTTAAGAGCAGTTGTACAATCACAAACATGCACTGTCAGCAGGAGACTGCAGGCCCAGAGGAGTATGGGATACCAGCTAACACCTTGGACCCCTCAATCAGCTGGAAGGACGTCTACTGGCTACAGTCCATCACACGCCTCCCTATCATTATCAAGGGTATCCTGACCAAGGAGGATGCTGAGCTGGCCGTGGAGCATGGTGTCCAGGGCATCATCGTGTCAAACCACGGGGGGAGACAGCTGGACGGAGGCCCAGCCTCGGTACTCGCTGACCACATTCATCGCTACACTCTTTTTATTTACGATCATATTCATAAAATGTACGATAGATAACCGGTGAAAATCTGGCATTACTAGTCTTTTCGTTTACCTCTTCACAAAACAAAATATCAGTCTATTTCACAGCAGTCATATTTAATAGCGATGACCCTGAGCTGTGGAACGTTTGGGCTTGCTATAATCTAATCTTAGCATGTTTTTTTTGTTTGTTTGTTTGCTGACTGACCTACAGTAGCTTACACAGATACATATGAGACTGTCCAGTGGTGCAGTAAGCTTATCTCTGTCTTTGTTTAACAGATCGATGCGCTGCCAGAGATTGTGGATACTGTACAAGGCAGAATTGAGATCTATGTTGACGGAGGAATCCGAACAGGAAGTGATGTACTGAAAGCGCTGGCCTTGGGGGCCAAGTGTGTTTTCATTGGCCGTCCGGCTGTGTGGGGCCTCGCATACAAGGTACGATTATGACAGCACATTGAGCTGTTTGTTTTCATTGAATGTAATAATTATTAAATTAACACCAAGTAGTCATTTGAGATTACAGAATTAAATTTGCTTTTAATTTAAATATGTGCTGTGTGATGTTTTAGGGGGAAGAAGGAGTGAGGGAAGTACTGCAAATCTTAAACGATGAGTTCCGTCTGTCGATGGCTCTATCAGGTGAGTGTGATGCACACTGTAATCACGCTAATATAATAATCAGGCTTTAGGGAAAATTCTGTTTTATATATTTACTGATGCAGGTTGCAGGAATGTAGCTGAAATCAACAGGAACCTCATTCAGTTTTCCAAGCTGTGACCGCCAGCAGAGGGCAGCACTGAGGACAATTATCCCACTAAACAAGACTGAGACTTAAACAAAGAGCCTCAGATTTCATGACTACAAAACAACCCCAAAAACAGAAACACATTTACCTCACACAGTACATGCACACAAATATCATAGGTCAGCAATAAATTATGGGACTTCTGATTAATATTCATGCCAGGCTACATGAGTGAGTGTTTTAGAAAGCTGAGAGTCAGTTCAAGGTTTATCAAACTGTTTTAGCTCATGAAGGGAGGAAAGGAAGGGATGGAGGCTCCTAGCATGTTTCCTTTTTTTAAATTCTGCACTCAACATGAGTGCACTCTGTACACTGTGGTTTGAAATGCTACCAGTTCTTATGGCTGAATAAACTCTAGCATGTGTCAAAGATTTGTTGCTCCTTTCTGGACTTATTAATATCATGTGATAACTGAAGTGTCTGATCTGATCTGTATGAAAATGAATGTTTAAACTTCTAATAAGTGGATTATCTGCAGGTCAGGTTCTCGTCAGCACCAGCGAAATTCTAAATTGAAAAGTTCATGTTGTCTGTTGTCACTGCGTTATGTCTCGTTCACTGTGCTGCATATGTTTGGCCTCCATTCATCTTTTAACTATAGACTTTAAAATGCCATCAGGTTAAAACCATAATTTGAACAGTGCAGTTCCTCCATTTGCAATATGACGCATGCACGCGAGGTCACTGTAGGCCCTGTGTGTGTCAACACGTTTCATTAAAAACCTAAAAACAACAGCGGCTTCTAAAACCATGTTCTTATTTCGCTGACATGATCTGAGTGTGACACTGTCGGGTGGAGAGCATCGAAATGCGGAAAGAAACCTTAAGTGAGAAAGAGAAGTAGCACAGGAAGTAACTGAGGTCTTGGTTAAGCTAAAACGGTGAAGCTCACTCAGACGCTTCAACTCTTCAACCAGCTGGCACAGAGGAGCAGACATTTTCTGCTCAGTCTTCCTTTTTCCACTTTGTTTTGGATCAACTGCCAGGCTGGAGGGAGGGCTCGGGTCCAGTCTGCTGAGGAAGCTTTCTTCTTCCAGGTAGGTCACCCACAAATGTCCCGTTTTTGTACTTTTACAAAAGTGCAGGTGAGGCAGCTGCACAGCACACATCAAAGGGCCACCAAGTCGTGTGTATAGTTCAGCTGTACAAGGATAGTACAGAAGTGTAGCATTTCACTTATTTATAACCAGTTACATAGATATTATTGACATTAAAGTGCTTTGTCTTCTCATTATTATTAAGAGTCGAGATAAAGTGCAAGTGTGTGCACAATCAATGAGCTTCATGTACGAGGTGAAGTCGAACCAAGCAATATCAACCTTTCACAAAGTAAAACCAAAGCGCTTTGCACACAGCTGATCTTATCTGCTGACAAGCATGCTCACCAGATTTTCACACTGCTCACCAGGAGCCGTGAAGGCGGATTGGGTTTTGTGCATAACAAGCTGAAATATTACAGACTTTTCACAGACCGTGCATCAATTTCGGCACGCACATTTGAGGCTTTCTTCACGAGGAAATGCGAGAGTTGTGATGGGAATGATGACGAGAACGTTTGAAGTGAAGTTCAGTGAAGGTTGTGTTGTCTGCCATCATGTGAAGCCACATCAAATATGCTGTGAAAAACAAGAATGCTGCAATAGGAAGCACATCGGACTAAATTATTGTGCGAGACGCACCAACAAAACAACCTAACAGAGAAGTGTTATTTCTGTGTCGAATCCATACTCACACAAGTACAAATCTTTGCCTAACTTAGAAAAGCATTGTATGCGGACCTAAGCTAGCAAGAATTTACTGTAGTAAAGTAGACACTGCCAAAAAAGTGCTTTGTTGTCCACAAATACATCTATGCCCACTGAAGTGTTACTTTTTCTTTAATTTCTTCATGTAGGAAGTCTCACCAGCGAAACAACAGTCCTCAGCCCCAAGAGGCCAATGACATGGGGTAAGGAAGGTCCTGGGTTTTCATCATTAGATTGGATTTCATCATTTCTCATCTGGTTAATCAATATTCAACACTTTTGTGAAATATACAACAGGAATGAGCTGAGGGTGATTTTTTTTAAAGTGAAGGTTTTAGAAGAAGGAGCAAAACAATGTTTTTACCAGCCACAATGTTTTCACTCAGTGCGTGTGTGTGCGCGTGTGTGTGTGTGCGTGTGAGTGTGTGTGTCTTATGGGAGAATGTGGTTGTGGAGACGCCTGCTGCAGCAGGAACACCCCCAAACGAGTTGTTCTGAGCTCATCTGCAGGTGTTTTCATGTTTCTGTATGAAGACAGATTTTGTTAACAACTGAGAGCGTTGCAGTCGCAAAGCTGCAGAGTGGAGGTTGAGTTTAAAAGATGAGCGTGTTCAGAGAACTCTCTCGTAGTGCAATTTCACTGAAAGATTATTCATAACATGTAACATGTTGCATATCTGCACATGTGTAATTAGTAACCACGTTAGGCTCTGCTTGTCTATAGTCACACTGGAAAAACATGTTCCCATGTTTTCAAGCGGCGCTCTGTAGATCGATGATCGGTCGTAGATTTGGGTTTTATTCTATATATGAGGCCAGTCGTTTGACAAGTACTATTCTAAAAAGTCAAACCATATTTTCCTGTTGTCATGTAGATGCCTTTGCACCTGAGTGTAAGACCCACAGCAGGAAACCGTTTTAAGAGGAGATGCAGCGCACTTTAAAAAAAAGTCCACTGCTTCCTCTTTTTCAGGCCACAGGACACGCACCACACAACAGATAAGGGACTTGTGCAAATTAGGCCTTCTCCCAAGAAAAAAGCATCATTAATCAAATGTTTCAGGTCTGAGATGCTTTGAGCGGTAGAGAGGGTCTGCTGAAGAAAGCAGCATTTTTACACGCTTCTAAGAGGAAGTGCTGAGAGACACAATGAATATTTCTATTAAAAACAGTGCAGCTGAAACCTAAAATGAGCTTACCAGATGTTTAATTTGTGACCTTGTTTGCACTAGTGCACATGATATGTTTATAAAACCAAACCCATAATTCTGCAACATCACTTCATAAAATGACAGCGAGTGACAGATCTGTTCTCCTTCCTGTGCAGGGCGAATGGAGACGACAGCGGGGCAGGTAGGCTGAGCCGCAGACTGTCCCGTCTGGGCAGCAGGCACCAATCCAGGGATCAGAGACACCCGGCTCAGCCAGAAAGACCTCCTCCTGTTCAACAAGGTGAGTGTCCATGGGGACACAGAACTAGCAAACGTCAACATTTTGTGTTTAATAATGTTAAATCCTTTCTTTTACAGTGTTTTTTCTGCTTAATATGTGCTTACTTTGGCTATTCTGAGTAGATTTTGATGTTTCCACTGCAGCAGAAATCTGTTCAGCGTACTCGCAGCATCAGCAGGACTATCGGCTTCTCTCGTCTCTCTAATTCTGTGAAATTTGTGTTTCCCCTCCAGATGACAGGCCAGCTCCACCACCACTTGTTGTGCCTCCTGCTCCAGCTCCAGCACCAGTTCTTGTTCTCCCACCACCCATGGAAATACCACCTAAACGTCCTGACAAATCAACAAAGCCCAAGCTTCCTCCCCGGCCCCTGTCCAAGGTGTTCAGTAGCACTGAACATGGAGAGGACGTGTTAAAGGTCGTTATTACTGTCCGAACAGCTTTTTGTTCTTAAATTATTTTGAGGGTTAATTATAACAACTATCCCATCTAATGATTTTCCCCAAAGGGCTTTGATAGCTTTCGGGGAGATGAGACTCTCTGTGATGTTGTCTTACTTCCTGGAGATAGCAAGGAAAAGTTTCCCGTCCACAGGGTCATCATGGCTTCATCCAGCGACTACTTTAAAGCGATGTTCACAGGTTTGTTGTCCTTTCTATCATTGAGGCGCTGCACTGAGACAGAAAAGTAACAGTGACATTGTAGTCATGATAAAAAAATGAGTGCGGTATTAGGAAGTAACGCCGTACAGCAGACAGAAAGGTGTTCAGTTTGCTAAACTCACTCTTCAGATACATAAACATGATCAAGCGTCTAAAAAGAAACAAAAGGAAGTCTGTTGAGAGATTCTGGCTCCGTTTTGCTCACAGCTTCCTTTGAGATGAGATTTTTAAAGAAGATATTTATATCTGAATACATAATTAACTGTTTCCATAGACTTTATGTTGTTACGTCTTTGAATCTTGCTGACTGTGCGTCTTGCCCCACGAGGCTAAAGCAATGCAAACATATGCGCTCTGTCTCATCTTTTTGATCCTTGCTTGTTCTTGTTCCAGGAGGCATGAGGGAGCAGGAGATGAGAGAGATCAAGCTGCATGGGGTCACTAAGTTGGGCTTAAAGAACATTATAGACTTCATTTACACATCCAAAGTGAGCCTCGACATGGGCAATCTCCAGGACACACTGGAGGCCGCAAACTTCTTGCAGGTCATGCCAGTCCTGAGGTTTTGCAATCAGCTTCTGAGCAGTGAGGTGAGCACTTCTTCTTTTAGTTTAAGGTCACATTCGTTCAGGAATCTGCTAATTATATTCAAGTACACTGGAGGCCTAGCTTATAAGCTGCCAAAGCCCACTGATTGCTTCTTTGTCCTTCCCATCCACTTTTTCTCAGGATCAGAACATAATATGACATTGGAAGTGAGCCATAGCAATGAATGACACTGCAGTATCTGTTTAAACTGCTGTCTGTCTATCTGTTTAATGACTCTATTTTCTGTGTTGGTCATTGCAGATCACTATTGATAACTGTGTGGAAGTTGAGCGCATTGCCACAGACTTGCTTCTAGAGGATGTTCAGCAGAATATAGGTATGATATGTCTGTGGTTACTAAGGATAAGTGTGATTACTGCAGATCTTTGGTTATTAGTGGTTATTATTTAATGGTTATTAAATGTTGCCAGTCATCAGCACTACCTGAAATAAGCATATCTATCCTTATATCAGCCTCACTGTCTGTGGCACCTCATTGATCAATAGAAAAGCATATCTAAAACTCTAATAAACTTGGTCATTTTCATTGATTGTCGATTATCTGTATCACATCAGGTGAGTTTGTGAGTCAGAACCTCTCAGAGTTAGTGGAGTGTGGCCGCTATCTTGAGCTGTGTGAGACCAGCATGGCCAACGCTCTTGCCAGTAATTCGCTGAAAGGTTTCTCAGAACTGGAGCTCTATCATATCGCAAGAGGATGGCTGGACCACGAGCCTGCCAAACGCCGATCTTCAGTGTATGCCTTGATGCGGCACATTCGCTTCCCACTGATGAGCCCCAACGAGCTGATTCAGATCTCTCAGGATGATGAAGAGGAAGGCGACTCTCTGATGCGCTCCGAGACAGCCTGTGTGAACCTCCTGCTGGAGGCCAGTAACTACCAGATGATGCCTTACATGCAGCCAGCCCTGCAAACAGAGAGGACACAGATACGGTCAGATGCAACTCATATTCTGGTCCTGGGTGGTGTAATGCGACAACAGCTGGTGGTGAGCCGGGAGTTAAGGCTGTACGACGAGAAGAGCGGCCATTGGAGGGCCCTGAAGCCCATGGAGGTGCCACGCTATCAGCACGGTGTGGCTCTTCTAGGCGGCTTTCTCTTCATTGTTGGAGGTCAGAGCAGTGTACACACATAAACACACCAGCAGCCAATTCAAGCCATGTGTTCATCTAACACTAGTATTTCATTTTGAATAAGCCAGGATTTTTAGTTTAACGATCATCAATATTCATTTATATGAACAGGTTATAATTGGCTTTTTGTTGCAATCACTGAATCTTTTGGACTTCTCAGGTCAGAGTACTTACGACACAAAGGGCAAGACAGCCATAGACAGCGCCTACCGCTACGATCCACGATTTGACAAGTGGTTACAGATTGCTTCACTTAATGAGAAGAGGACTTTCTTCCATCTCAGTTCCCTGAATGGGAAGCTGTTTGCAGTAGGAGGAAGGAATGCCTCAGGAGAAATTGGTGAGCTGTAACAAATGTCTTTTCCAGTGCGTCTGTAAGCTCATAATCTCTTCCTTTTTACCATTCACTTCTTTTTCTACTAAAAAAGTAACGTTTAAATTGCTTATGGACACTGCTGCTATCACTGTTCTGCTACAGCTCTCACTATTAGGATTCTTTACTGCCATTAAAAAAGAATATGCTGAATAAATGACATAAACATCTCTCTGTGATTTTGCTCAGATACGGTTGAATGCTACAATCTGAAGAAAAATGAGTGGAGCTTTGTGAACAGCATGGTGGAGCCTCACTATGGACACGCTGGAACGGTCCATGAAGGCCTCATGTACATTTCAGGTAAGGCAGCAATGATTAACACTGTTAAAACATATCCTGCAGTATAAGATCATAAAGTAATTCCTAGTATTTACAGATTTTTTTGCCTTTTTAAAACATGAGAAATAGGCTGTATTTACACCTTTAATATGACATGATACGTCTGTAATTGTCAATTAACTAATTCTCTGCATTAAAATTTTTAATGTAAAGGAAAATACAGTTGAAATATATAAAGCATACATACATATTTTATATAGTTAAAACTGTTGAATTCAAGGCGAATAGTGCAAATATATTTCTAAAATCACACAGAATCAGTTCATTATACATGAACTGATTTACATTTAAATAGATTCATTTACAATTTTGTAAAATGATGAAAGCCCAAGTGGTCACGCTGGACGATTTCTACTGTGGCAGAAGCAAAGCTTATGAAATCTGTCTTAAATCTAATTTAAAATCTTAAAGGAGCTAGACGCCAGCCTTTAATGCAGCCCTGCTTCAAATACAGGTGTGTTCACTTCACCTGTTGAGAAAAACACAGTCCCTAATCGCACTTTTAGTCAAAATTTGGTACTAACAGCACTCTCCTGCCAATTAAAGTTCATGTCTTACAGCAATATTTGGTAGCACTAATAGTGTAACGGTAAGCTTTGTTTAATTTAACAGGAAATTGTCAGATTTTTAACATAATTTTTAACCCCAGCTAGTGAAAAAGTTTGTGAATCTTTTTTGTTTATTTGTGCTCTCTTTATTATTTAACTGTATTCATCTGTTATTATTTGATTCAAATTATCCTCAGATCTTAAAAAATGGGATGAGTGAAAGCATTTTTTCTCATCCTGTTACATTTTCAGCTCTTGTGAATGTTGATTTTTCTCAGTTTGCACAATTTCAACATCTGAACTGTCTTTCCACTGACTTTTTATACCATAAATGTTTTTGTTTAGTTCACGTCTGTTCTTAAAATGTAGCACATGAGATATATGAGAGCATGCTAGCAAACGAAATAGTAAAATGTAATGATTCAAAGCACATTTCAAACGGTTAAACGTCACTGTGCTGCACAGAGGAGTGTTAAACACCACTGAATGGAGTCTGTTTGTCATGATCTTTTCAGTGCTTGTGACAACTGACCACATAACCATTTCGAGAACTGTTGTTTCAGTTTCATTTCAATTATAGATTTTCTATAAGAGAGAGCGATCAATGCAATGGTTGGAGTTAGAGGAAGATTGCTCTTGTCATTAAAGACAAAATGAGGAACTGACACTTTGGCAAGAGGTTGTAAATGCAACAGTTAGCAAAGAAAGCTTTATACAGTGACTGTCTACAGTTGTATAACAATGCTACTTGACTTCTCCCTTTTCTACTGAGAGCCATCATTAACAGGTCAAATTTGTGTTTGAACCTCGCACTTTGAATTGGTTCTTCTTCAAATTCACAGCCGAACAGAATAATGGCCACACAACAACAATTATCATCTGTTTTTATGTATATATATTTTTTACACATCAAGATGTTTTGTCAAAGTTTTAAAAGGGCTGTCTGAGAGAACGAGAAAACCCACCGTGACAGGATGCATTAGATAATGCTTCACGGCTGACCTATTTGAAACCACTTCCTGTTGAGATGCACAGTCTCATGAGCAGCTCTCAGGCCTGTTTCTTAGCAACCTTGGACAGGAAAACGGCTTTTAGAGTTGAGAGCAGACACATGAGTTTCACTCGTGAATCAGGAAACCTATAGTTGAAGTGGGCCACATCACTTTGCAACAAAGTTCAAACCCACACAAGCTAGCTCAAGCTACAGCATACATCTGCGTTTATAGCAGCTTGAACACAACAGCACGTCCTGTACTTGGCCTTACCTCCATTCTCCATCTACCTGAGATTCTTTGACTTACAAAGTATCCATGTCATCAAGAAGCCCACAGTGGTAATTTGTGTAACTTAGTGTACGATTGCAAACTGCTGCTTCAGCAAAAGATTACCAAACTTTTAAACTGTAAACAAATTATTCTCTATTTCTTATAGTGAAACATAGACTTTCACTGTTCACTGCAGTTCAGTCGTTCGCTTGTTGTAATTAAAATGGCCTGACTTCTCAATTGTTGAATAAGTCATTATGTGTACGAGGATATAGGGTTATTTTCCCTTTACAAGAGGGCAGGTGTTAATTTTCTGACTCTGATAATTGAATTACTAATGAATCATTTGATCTCTAAACTAAACAAGACAAACCTTCACCTAATGACCAAACGCTCTCTGCTCTGGATCACAAACACCTTGGCATTTATAAATAATAAGAAACAAATTCAAAGACAGGACAGTAGCATTGCATTCATGGTGTAAAAGGAAGGATGTTAGTCACATCTGTTTGTCATGTTCGTCCACAGAAAGCAACGTGTCCATTATCTCATGCTCTCCCGCAGACATTCGCACATCTATCGATCTTATAAACATCACCTGCTATTTTACCAACTCTGTATTCTTTTTGATAAAACACATTTTACTGCATTTAAAATTTTCATGGAAAAATATAACGTTATATATAACGTAATATAAAGCAATTCGAAATCGAAAGTAACTAGGTCACTTTACTTCATTACTGCAATAAAGCATAAACATTTTTGCCGTTTACGCTAGTATTTACGTTGTTCTTTAACCATACTAAATTTCACAGAGCAATATTATACCACATATAATAGTTTACAACATTAATTTGAAAGTTTAGCAATGACAAACATTTCGGAGATGGATTTTTAATATTTACTTTTTATACATATAACAAAATAAATAGCATGATGTGGCTTTGTTTTGCAGCCACAGGACCTGGGCAACTTGCACTAACTAGACCACAACCCTCCTCAATATATCAAAGTATTCTAGAGTCAGATGTGAGGCAGTCTATTTGCAGCTATAGCTCGCACCACGTTGGGTCATGTAACAAGAAAATGATCCCAAGCACATCTACAACAGAATGGCTGAAAACGAGAAGAATCGAGGTTTTGCACTGGCCCAAAGTCCGGCTTATGCTATGGCAGCACTTTAAGAAAGCTGTAAGTTAACAAATACAGGCAAACCTCAATGAACTAAAGCAAATGTTGTCAATAAATGAGATCAGAGACTGATAGGCTTACAGAAAAAAAAGAGGCTAAATTAAGATGGTTCTAAATAATGTTAAATCGTGAGGTTTAGGTACTTTTTCCACAGGATTTCATAGAGTTCTGCAGAAAAGATTTTTTTCATATCACTATACCAACTTGTATTAATACAAATAATATCTAAGGTCACATCATATCAGTCAAAGGGAACATTTTACTGGACAATGCATAAGCAGGATTTTCATTGTATTTGAAGCAGTGGTATTTATGCTTTTACTTGAATTAAATATCTGTGTACCGATTCCTGTTCTTGTGCCAAACAGGCGGCATCACCCGCGACACCTTCCAGAAGGAGCTTTGGTGTTACGACCCAGTCGCTGACACGTGGAGTCGACGGGCCGACATGACGGAGCTCCGTGGCCTGCACTGCATGTGCACTGTGGAAGACAAACTCTATGTCATGGGCGGAAATCATTTCCGAGGCTGCAGCGACTATGACGACGTACTGGGCTGTGAATACTACAGCCCTGACGCAGACCAGTGGACGGTGGTGTCACCGATGCCTCGGGGCCAGAGCGACGTAGGTGTGACTGTGTTCAATGGGCAGATCTACGTGGTGGGAGGATATTCCTGGAACAGCAGATGCATGGTCGACATTGTGCAGCGATATGACCCAGAGAAGGACGTGTGGGATAGGGTGTTCAATGTGCTGGAGCCTCTGGGGGGGATTCGTGCCTGCACGATGACAGTTCATCTGCCAGAGGGGTCAGTAGATGAGGCTCAGATACAAGATTGCCCACTTCCCACAGCTAAGAGCTCATAGCCACAGACGAGGGGGTTTCCGGCTGTTGCTGCTGTGAGACCACAACTGACATGATGAAATTTACCTGCACACTGCGGCGAAAAGAAGGCAAAACAGGAAGTAGTGTGGGATGCAAACACAAGTTGCATGTGCAAGCAAAGCAGGCTAGCTTATATTAGCATTCTGTAGTTTGAAGCCTTTGCTCACAAACACTGTGCTGTTGTTAGTATCGTTTCCTGTCCTTTCATTTACTGCCAGCCATGTGGCACCCCAGCTAAGCTGTTGATTATGTAATGAATATGCATGCGGTGCATAATGCCTAAACAAAGCTCAAACCCACCTTCCTGATCACTTTGACTGGACATTGGTTCACTGGACACTGAAAGCAAGCAAGTCAGACTTAGAGGCAAAATCTATTCTCTCTCTGTTCACATAGATTACTTTGAAAAATTGTATTAAGACAGAAAAATCAACATTATTTTCAATGCTATTTCTGCAGTTTGTAATTCTGTGGGCTTTTTTTGTGTATTTATTTTTTGATATCTCTGAACTAAAAGGAATTAGCTGAATCATTTGTGTCATGACGATGCATGACGGATTAGGCGATTAAAACACCACAGGGTTTTGGGCAAATACTGGAAAATAAAGAAGTTTTTATGGCACAGAGTCATAAGATTTCATCTAGACTGTAACTACAAAGACAACATTTTTGGGTGTGGAACTTCCTATTAATCAAGCCTGTATCCAACACAGACAGTCATGCTTTCACGAGGTTCCTTTCTGCTTATAAAACACTGTTAAACAATATATGACGAGTAGAGATGTCTGTTCATGCTTTACATTAAGTTTAAGCAAAGAGAAAATAACCTAAAAAGTCACAGAAAAGTCATTGCAGTTCACATTTCACATGTGTCTGATGTGCATTGTTTTAACATCAAATAAAAGGTTTATCTTCATGCTGCAACACATAATCCCATTATTCGCTGTACGCAAAGTCCTCTCGGCCATTAACACAATCACGATGTTGTTCCATAGATACAAAATAGCTCACACACATTCACTCTTTGGTGTTTGATGTCAGCAAATGACGATGAAACTGCCCTTGAGACTCTATCCTTCACCTCCTCAGCACACAGCTGTCTTATCGGCTGCTTTGCCAAGGTCCTCCAAATAGAGACACTACCATGCAGTACAGGAGTATGTGTGCATGAACTGTTGCACTTCCTTTTTTTGTGCTTGTGTGTGTTTAAAAAGTCTGCCAAAGTTGCTTTGAGTGCTAGCTTAGTTTCAAAACAATAAATATTCTGCATCAGAATACATAATTAGCCTATGTGTAACAGGATATGATGCCGGAAACAGTTTCATTGTCAATTATAAGTCAGTTCCAAGAAAAGTGTCATCTCCATATGATGATAATGGTGCCGCCAGTAAAACCCTGTAACACCCAGGAGTTTCCACCCCAGTGACCCAGTGTACCCAGTGTACCCACTGCTGAATAAACAATGGCCGACTTTATTTAATTTATGTACACGTAAAAAACAAACTTGCTCATCTGGCAGATAGATGTCACCTTGAAATGTCGACTGTTGTTTTGTTTGGCTTATGTAGCCTTGTACCTTTCTAGACAGACTTTGATACTTAATCGTTGTTAGCAGAGTGCACATCTGATCTACTCGTGTTTCCCCTTAAAGAATCCCTATAAAACCTCTCCTTTGGAAATCTCAATAAAGCAGGAAAACAAGTCTGAAATAGACTTGTGTATATCAGTATGCTTGGACGGTAACACTAAAAAGTTTTTTTCTCATATTCAACCATAGTACATCTGAGTTATAGTAGTTAAAGAAGTACTCCATAGTCTGCATGCATGAATAGTTAGAGACAAACTGCTTTCAGCAGAAGAAAAGTGTTAACCAGCAGCCAATCAAGCAGTAAATCCAGCATGGAAGTGCCTAAAACTGCATTTCCCAAAACGGCCACTAGAAGCTAGCTAAAGGTGACTTACTCCAAACTTCCAGAGATAAACTGTGAGGTCAGTGCTGAACATACTATAAAAGATGGATGTAGCTTCCAGGTCTGACGAGTTGTATAATAATAGAAGTTGTATTGAAGTCCAGGAAAATAGCCCTCAGTTTGCTCGCTCTGTGAGCAAACACTTATCTGATGACTTTCTAGCCTTGACAGCTGGATTCAGGTCGTACTGAACAGTTAGCCATGGTATTCTCATTAACTGACAACGCACAGGTTGTTTCCTAGTAAGTGTGCCGTTTCCCAGTCATATCTCTTATGGTCCAATCACAGTATTTCAGCTTGAAAACTGGGCTTTCATTGGACCATTACAACACCTTGGTTCTTTTCTTTTTCAGTCATTCTGTTTCAGTTATTTGCTGCTGTGCTTGGGACTGCATGACCCAATTTCAGCCAAGCTTTAGCTGTCACACACATGGCCCCACATTTGACTCCAGGATACAGAGGTACACAGCTCTGTGGTTGCAAAACAAGCACAATCATCACACTAGCGCCACCGTGATTGACAGGTGGTACGAGGTGTTTGTGCTATTATGCTGCATGTGGAAAAAAACCACTGAACAATACCAGCTCAGTATTTTTCTGTAATCGCACTGCCATGAAGTTTAATATTTATCAGATGCCTTTAAAAAGTTGGAGATAATGAAGTAACATATGAGTATGTTAAATACAATAAAAGACACAAAATGCATTACCAAAGAGCTGAGTAGCAATAGTGGAATGTGCCAAAGTCAAAGATATGAAGTGCTATGCAGCAGGTAAATAGGTTATGGAAAAGACCCGTCTATGTGTTATATATGTAGGTTTATTGTTAGATATTAGACCAGTCAACAGTAGTTCTTCTGAGATTTTAAACACTTTACTTGTAATAGAGTTTTTATTCTGATTCTGCTGAGTGCTTCAGAGGTACGCTCCTTTCCGTGTCGAATTGTTCATTTTGTGAAAGCAGCAAAGAACCCTCAGCTCCTGCTTTGTCCCCCCCCCCCATGTCCCATGCTGAGTCTCCCTGCCTCTTCTAATGAAATACTCCTTCCAATTAAGCAAAAGATTACATTTTCCAAAAGCAAATGTCCTTGGCATACGGTGTAAGCCCTTCCAGCCGCTTTTTTGTCCAGCCCCAGAAAGCATCACATTCCATCGTGGAGTAGCTGAGCCCATCCCCTTTTTTCAATACTGCCTTGGAGAAAATAAGTTTTTTTTTTTCTAGTAACTTTCTGGGCTTACAAAAAGGGCTGAGGTGGAGAGAACAGAAGGTGTTGGCCATCCCTCACAGACAGATCACCAAACATCCAAGAATACCAAATTTGTATTTGGGTTTTTCTTCATTTTTAGGCGCTGTTTTTGAGAAGGCTCTGCATCAGAGCCAAAACAACTGCTTTTTGACTGTTCACGGGCCTTTACTTTATACAAAGAGACCTGCAATGTCTCTGCGAGGTGATGTGTGCGTGGTGACGGGTGCCTGTGGATTCTTGGGAAAGAGGCTGGTGAGGCTGCTGCTGGAAGAAGAGAAAATGGCTGAGATTCGACTTCTGGACAAACAGATACAGCTGCAGTTTTTACAGAGTTTGGAGGGTAAACCGTTCTGTTCTACGTAACATCCCTTTTTTCACATTCAAATTCATGAATTTATGTGAAACTCCTTAAATGGGCACGAGTTGATTTGTCTTATTTATACTCCTTTACTGACAATAATCTAAGAATAATAGCAATATAAAGATTTGAGAATTCTGCTTTTCCGACTTCCTTAATTAAAAGCTGTAAATGTGTAAATGTGTTATGTTTAATGTCTCCAATACTGTAGATTAAAAACCAAACATTCGCATAAACTAAATAACTTGTGTCTTGCTGCTTTGTCTCGGTGACTCGTTTGTTTGGTGTCAGACTGCAAAGGTGAGACAAAGCTGCGAGCTTTCGAAGGGGACATGAGGGACGGTGATTTCCTGATGAAATCCTGCCGTGGTGCATCGATCGTCTTCCACATCGCAGCCATCATTGACATCAAAGACGCAGTGGTGTACAGTGAGATTTACGGGGTGAATGTCAAAGGTAAGGCTGTCACAAATCCACTGAAGGCTTGCCTAATACATGTAGCTTAATTACAGATGAATTAATTGATACATTTATCTAGTCACACACATAAAACCAGAAGCAGAATTATTTACAGTTGAACGTTTTTTTCCATTGTTTAAACTTTTACTGTAAGATTATTTACTGCTGACATTTAAAGCTACTTTCATTACTTGTGTTAACTGGCCTTTGATCTGCTTTCACTATTACAGCCCAGTACTTACTTACTTCTACTTCTTTCAGTTTCTGCTTACTTTACACTGCTTAAAGTATATGCATGTCATATGAATATTCCTGCTGCTTTATTTTAGTTAAAAATACCAAGTTAACAACTGTCAACTGCATTTTAAATAGACGGTTCACCAGCAAATCAAATGACATATTTTGTAGTGCAGCTACAGTACTGTGCAACAGTGTTGAGCCGTTCCTCATTTCTTTATATTGCATATAGGTTATATAGAAATTTATTGAAATACAGCATATGAGGCAAAAACAGCCTGAGCAATTCTAACAAGCTGGAAAGTCATTATTTCGTGTGAGCACCTTTATTCTTCAGCACAGCCTGAACGTTCTTATTCAAACTTCCTTGTTTTTTTCAGTAGTCTTCAGGAATTGTGTTCCAGGCCTCTTGAAGGACATTCAAAGCTCCTTCACATTACTTCAGTAAAGTTGAGGTCCAACTCTGGGAAAGCCACAAATGATAATATTACATTGTGTGTTTTTCTATGTAGGTATACTTTTACAGCATCAGCAGCGTGTTTGAGATCATCGTCATGCTGAACTGAAACATTTTCAGTGCCTTTTTTGGTCATTTATTATTAGCAATAATTTGGCAAAGCGCTCCCTTTTCTCCCTGTTTCCTTGCCTTAAAAATGCCTTCTTTCCATTGAAATCATTTCTGATGAAGCAAGCCTTCATTCTCTGATGATGCTTCATATTTCTTCAGGACCTGAATTTCAGATCCTGTTCGTGGTGTAGTTTATTTAGACATGACACTTCTTCTTTTGACAAACCGCACATCATACTGAGATAATAGCTCTTTAAAAATCACCTTGTTGGTCTGAAAATAGTAACTTATTCCTATCAAACTGTGTTATCTTTGGCATTTGCTGTAGATTCAACTAAAGAAATGGGAACGTGTGAAGGACTGCTAGTAAGAAAGTGCCTAAAGATACAATTTAATATTGTGTCTTTGCTAAGTTGTGTGTTATGTCTAGACGCAACACTGGATCATCAACTGAGTTAGAGTTGCAGTCAGAAGTTGACATACGAGAGGTTATAGGCTTTGGCCTTGTCAAGTTAAAGGTCATTGTAGAGCCTTCAGGACCAGTGCGTTATTCAAGTGTTCTCTTATTTTTTAGCATTTTGGTTTTTACTATGTTCAGCACCACAGCGCAAGTGCCAGGTTTCACTGTTTATGTCTTAAAGCAGATAGGCTGAAATATCCTTATAACTGCACTTTAAACTTAAGTGTCTACCAGCTACTGCAATTTCACTCAGCGCATCTACTGAAGACCGACTTCCTGTTACACAAAGGCTTTTCAAAACGTATAAATATTTCTGCTATGATTTGGCAGCAGCTTGTCTAGTATAAATACATGAATGCATTAATTAATTTCCCAATTCAGAAACAATCTCTTTGTCTTCTTTGTATTCTCTTGTTGCTCTGATAACATAAACGTTTTGTGCTCCTCTGAGATATGCAGCGATCATTATTACTTATATTAACTCAACAGCATCTTTGCTTCGTAGGAACGCAGCTGCTGTTGGAGGCATGTATTCAGGAGAACGTGGCGTCCTTCATATACACCAGCACCATTGAAGTGATAGGGCCAAACTCTAAGGGAAAACCCATAATCAATGGCAGTGAAGACACCGTTTATGACATCACTTTGGACATCAACTACAGCAAGACCAAAAGTGAGGCTGAGGAGCGAACCCTGCAGGCCAACGGTGAGGTGCTCCAGAATGGAGGCCAGCTAGCCACCTGTGCACTCAGGCCCATGTATATCTATGGAGATGGCTGCCGCTTCCTCTTAGGCCACATGGCCGCTGGGATCAAAAACAGAAACGTTCTGCATCGCATGTCGCTCCCTGAGGCCCTTGTGAATCCTGTCTATGTGGGCAACGTGGCCGCCGCTCACCTCCAAGCAGCCCGCAGCCTCAAAGATCCACAGAAAAGAAATGCTGTCGGAGGAAATTTTTACTTCATTTCTGATGACACTCCACCTGTGAGTTATTCAGACTTCAACCACACCCTGATGTCTCCTCTGGGCTTCAGTATTCAAGAGAAACCCATGATGCCAATCAGCCTCTTCTACTTACTAAGTTTCCTTATGGAGACAGTCGCCTGGATCCTACGGCCTTTCGTACGCATCGTCCCACCACTGAACCGTCAGCTCATCACCATGTTGAACACGCCGTTCAGTTTTTCCTATCAGAAAGCCAAGAAGGATCTGGGATATGTCCCCAAATACAACTGGGAGGAAGCGCGCAAACGCACCACTGAATGGCTCGCCTCCCAGTTGCCAGCAGAGAGAGAAAAAATCTTGTCTAAATAGATGAAAAATGACCAAAAGTCATTGGAAGTATATTACAACTTTTTTTTGTGTGAAACTGTTAAACATATAGACATAATTTGAAATTAACCATGGGATTGTGAAGTCCTGTTTTTAAGGCTAATCTTTCTAAAATAACATAAGATAGGATTAAATTTCATTGTCCCATATGGGAAATTTGACAAAGAGTGCAACACATACCTGCATTCACAGAAAACAGGGTTAAGTGCTAACCTTTGAGCTAACACTAGCAAGCATATTAAAGAGAGCCGAGGGGACTGACTTACTTCTGGGGCCAGCCTCAAGTGAGCATTAAAGAAACTACAGTTTTAGCATTTCCACATTGGCTTCAAGCTTTAATGCCTACACCAAACACCACTAGCTACAATAACAATGTTTCTGTTGGGTTTTTTTTCATTCTTGCCACTGCGATTTTTTTACATGAGTAACACAGATTTACAGTTTTTCTGTGACAGTAAGCAGAAATGTATCGCATGTAAGCACCACTGTAAAAGCCTCTTTCAACTGGCATGTTTGTGAAAGTTTTTCAAAGTACACTATGAAAACTTTGTGATGTGATTTTGTTTGACTGACACGCTGTCTTAGAGGAGCTGTGACTCCAAACTGACACAGAGGATAACTGCTTAAAAAACAACAACAACACTGCATGACCCGCTGTTTCTGTAATAAATGGAAATGTCTTACGCATACTAATAAAGTGTTTGTGAAAAACACTTCTCAGTGCATTTTCACTGATGTTTTTTTCATGTTTATTTACTGTGAGCTCATCATCGCCAATTTCCAAAAATAAACTCACCATAACTACAGTGAGTGGAGCGTCCACGTTGCACATAAGGCTCTAAATCACATTAATACAAAGAAAATGCATACATTTGTGCATGCATGAATGCATGTGTGTATCAGTGTTACTAGTGTGACATACGGTCAGATTGTGGAAACATGCCTCTCTTTTTAACAACAAAAAGCAACTCCTCACGGTGTAAGTCACTGAGTTTGCGGTGAGCACTTGGATTAAGTATAGGTTAGGTTTCCAGGAGATGAATGTTACCACAGAGTCTGAATCGTGTGTGATGGATTCACATTAACGGCTTGATTATGTCAAAAAGAATTAAGACTCAACAATCAGTCTGCTGATTACTGATTTCCTGATTTCCCTGGTCACTGTCAGATGCCCTCTTTCTCAAGCAGAACCACACAAACACACCTACGCATTGAAGGTCTCGCTCTCTCTCATACGCACACAAACACACACAAACTAGTGGGCAGCCAGGCCAGAGTCCAGCCTTTTAAACAAACAGCCATTGAATACAAATGAGGTCATGGATTCACCACCAGGCAAAGACTTTCAACCACTTTTCCACAGCAAACCCTGACTGGGAAAAGAAAAAAAAAGAAAACTCGCCCCCTAACTGAATTGGATGAACAAAGGGAAAATGACACCGAGAGGTTTGTTGTGGATACGTTCAGTTTAAAAGTGGAACTTTAAAGGAAAAGAAACAGTGAACCCGGGTCTTTATATTCTGGACTAATTTGGCCTGTTTTATTCAGATTCCAGCATTGCTTCACCGCTGATGTTTGCCAGATAAACTCTGAGTTTCTGTTTCAGTGTTACAGCACTGCACAGACGTGGGATTTAGTCAAACCAAAAGCTGATCACCGATCTGGGAGCTAAAGAGAGCAGCTGAGCACCATTAAGCACTAACAAGCTCCTGGCAGCTACTTTCAGCATTCACTTCACTGATACTGCAGAAATGCTTTGGGAGCACAAAACCTTCTTCTTCTGTGTTTTGTCGGTCTACATCACATCACTGGTGGTGGGTGAGTAGTGTGCCAATGAAGGAGATTTTATTTTTCCAAATATGTCTGCAAAGACGGTTGAAAGACAGAACAGGGACTGTGTTATGTCAGTTTTTGTCGCAAGTCAGTGATTACATAAGACACAGCACAATATATACAAACAAGGAACTTGTCATCTACAGTAAAGTGGGATTCTTTTTTCTGCTATCCGCCTTCCAAGTGTGTTTGTAAGAAACAAAGAGGAACCTTCTGACTTCACAGTAAAATGTCCCAAAGGAGGCTATGGAAAGTGAAGCTACTGTCCTAGCAGAAAAATGCCTGGAGTGACCAGTATAGTATTATGACTGACATTATTAATATGCATAGACATAAAACTTTTCAAGAAGTCCCAGGTAGGCACTGCTTTATAGTAAAAGGTCACAAAGCAGAAATACTGAGAAGTGTTGGTTTAATGTGTGTTGTAATTACTGGTGAAATTAGAGGTCAGATAAACGTAGTAGAGTAAATTTCACAATAATTATTTCCAAATATAGTAAAGCCAAAGTCTTAAAGCTGCGCAGGACTGCCTTACACTTTTATAATTGTTATGTGATGTTTGAGGTAAAGGGAAAGATTATTGGTTTTTCAGTTTGACAAGGTTAGGATGCTGTGCAACATGTAAATAAAAACACAATCCAACGATTTGTGACTCACATGAAGCCACATTTCACAATAACAGCAAATGTTAAAGCTGAGATCAATAATTTACTGATCAAAAATTTAAATTCTTTTTGAAAAACATGCAAAAACATGCATTAGTGTCTGTGGAATTGGCAGCTGACACATCTGGAAAGGCGCCATTAATCCTGAAAGGTGTGTATAGGTTTTAGAACAGCACATACACCCATCGACACTTTGCATATTTTAGCAAACCAATGCTAAAACACACACTGCATCTATTACAACAGCATGGCTTTGTAGCAGGAGAGTCTGGGTGCTGAACTGAAGTCCAGACCTTCCACCAGCTGATATATTTTCTGTGCTCTAATGTGAATAAAGTATGAGTTTATGAGTTTTTATTTAGATATTATGAGGCATCCCACCTTTTTTGAATTTGGCTTGTATAACATTTTGTTGCAGGGTAATCGCAGTGCTGTCAAATACGAAACGCTCAGGTTTTATTTCATGATACAGTGAGACTAAAACAACAACTATGTATTACGCCCTTCTCCTTCCACCAGCTTCAGATGAAAGGCAGCAAGATGATCAGTGTGCTGATCTCAACAACATCACATGGCGGGAGTACCAGCAGCAAAGAGTCAGACTGAACGTCCAGTATCTGCTGCTGACCAGGAAAAACATGGACTGTCCACAAGCATTCAATGAGACGTCCCTCACCATGCAGAAGTCCTACTTCAACCCCTCGCGTCCTACAAAGGTTATCATCCACGGGTACAGGTGAGGTCCTTATTTAGAGTGTGAGCCTTGGTATCTTCAAACGAAACCGTTTTTTAGATCAGTTTTGGATCTGATCTATCACTGATTCTGTGTTATGTTAGAGTAACAGCCACAGTTCACTGTCACTCAAATGTGATAAATGGTTTATTTCAAGTGAAGTGTTGCCAAGTGTAATGACTTGCTCTGCTCAGTATCTAAACTGTCTCCTTGGAAGATTTAATAGGTAAGAATAATGGAGATTCTCTGCTTATTTTTTATTTATTGTTATAAATTTTGAGTTTTATTAACAAAAGGAGTGTTAACTTATTTACATTTAACTTAATCACAAGTATCACCAACTAAAAATATTATATAGACTTTATGAGAGCTTTAATCAAAATTGTTCAGTATTTACATTTTAAGCTCACCAGCTGAGTGTAGTTTATAAAGAGAATTTAGTAGTTCTTAAACAGACTTTTAATATTAATGTACTATTAATGGCCTTCTGACCCCAACCCATCCTTGCAGGGCCCTGGGGAGTAAGCCCTCCTGGGTGAAGAGGTTAGGCCAGGCGCTGTTAAGATCTCAAGATGTGAATGTGGTGGTGGTGGACTGGGTCTACGGTGCGTCCTTTGCCTACAACCTGGCAGTAGAGCTCTACAGAGAGGTGGCCATACAGATTTCTGTCCTCATCAATCAGCTGCAGGTGCGAAGCTGTTCAAATAACTAGGACCCTGAACAATATAAATGTAATTCAGGCAATTAATTTTACAGAAGTATTTTCTAGATATTATGTTGTCTATGAAAAAGGTCTGCGAGAGTCCGTGGTTGCTTATATTGAAAACAGAGTTAATTGTTGCGATTGTCTTCTCCAACAGAATCATGGCTGCACACTTGAATCCTTCCACTTTATCGGGGTCAGTCTCGGGGCACATGTCGCTGGTTTTGTGGGAACTCTGTTCGAAGGAAAAATAGGAAGAATCACTGGTGAGTTCAGACACCTTATGTACATATTATCTCTTGCAATATAAAACTGAATTGAAAACACAGCTGCGCATTTAAAAAGTCATTGCACATTTGCTCCACCTCAGAATAATCCTCCTCGTGGTGGAAATAAAAGCTATAAGTTGCTGGTAGTCTGGTTTATTAGGTTTACAGAAATCAGGAGACAACGGGGATGAAGACAGTGAAAGTTTTCACAGCACAGGCTCTCACCGATCTCAGTGTGACCCTGGAAAATTAGCAGGGCTCTTCAAAGAACAAAAGACACTGTGAAGTGGTTTGACGAGGCTCAGTCCCTTTCAGCAGAGCACGACCAGCACAATACACTGCTGTCCAGTCCAGATTTTGGTGTCTGGGTTAAGACAAAAGGCAGACATACAGCAAGATTTCTACAAAAAAAATAGTCATGCTGGAGAAAGTGAGGACACTTTTTATTTTTTTTTATTGCAACGCTGTTTGCAACTGAACTCGATGTTTACTGAACATCTAATTGAATATTTACTTTCTCTCGCTTCCTCTCTCTCTTAAACGGCAAAGTTCAGTCCTGCCAAACCTCTGCTGTACAAATGGTCACTGAATATTTAGAAAATAAACTGCAACCATAATATCCAAAATAAAAACCTCATATAAAAAGGCTAGTCATGTTCCCAGGACATGAGGACACTGTTTGACATTTTGAATATTGACACATTGTAAACACAAAACAGGACAATGCACCAGTGTGTACGACACTGACCATAGTTTCCCTAGAGATGAAGTTCTTTCATTATGAGACTACTGGAGAAAAATGACTTTTTGACTTCTAATAATATAAAAATTGCATGACATGTGCTTAATCTCAAAGATATTTAACTTTCAAACAGGCCTGGACCCTGCTGGACCCATGTTTAAAGGAGCGGACACCTATGGCCGGTTGGACCCTTCTGACGCTCAGTTTGTGGATGCCATCCACACAGATTCTGACTGTGAGAAAACTTAAACTGCAGGTTTATTTCCATTACTAACATGGCTCGACATCGACAGATCAGCCAGGCTGATGACTTCTGTTTTTTTTTTT
>VOQK01014853.1:3363-19249 GCA_015052645.1 Benitochromis conjunctus
TATTATATTTTTTTTTTTTCAATTTTTTATTTTTTTTCCAATCCCTTTTTTTTTTTTTTTTGGTAATCGTACAGCATTTTGTATCACGAAATGCATTAAATGTAATGTGTAGGTTGACTGAAACTCAACTGTTTTGTTTAATTTTCTTTGTCTTCTACTTTTCTTTATTCATTTTTTTTTTTTACTGCATCTTTGATCTCATTATAGAAAAGACATTTAGCTACAAGCTAATTTCCATCTGCTGTCCCTAGGCAGGTATACACAAGATTGAATAAAAATGCCATGTAAACATAACTCCACATGGTACCTGTTAATTTGAAGCATAAGGGGTATTTTCAGTTTAAAAATAAATCACAAGTAAATAAACAAAACAAAACATCTCGATATGTTAGGCTACACGTACACGTGTTAATGACAACTGAAATAATGTTATGTTTAATATTTTAAAAAGAATTTTACAGCTAATCTGATTCATATCTGTCTTTTAGTCTGTCTGATCCACGAGAGGGCTGCTGATGAGTTTGGAGACAACGCCAGTGGTTTCGCTTCCTGTACTTGAGGATAACTGCGCTGCCATTTCTAATGGCCGTTGGTTGTGTTTGCTATCTTGCATGTCCAGGATCTCCCATATCTTAGGATGTCACACCGGTGTTCATTCACCTCCAGAAATTACTGATCTTGTGTGACCTCTCTTTGATACAATTTCCTTAACTTGAGGAGACTCCTGACTCTTCCTGTGTTTTTGCTCATATTAATAAGGTGTGCATGTGGTTTTCCTCGTTTTGGCCCTACATGTGTCAGCTACAGCTACTCCTTATTGCTGGTGCTGCATCTCTATGGTCAGTACTTTGGAAATGCCCTCCCACCCAAGCACACACACATAACTACTAAAACCCTGACTTATGATACCATTTCTATTTTTAAAAGCCACTGTTTTTGAAAACTTCAGACTTTGCTGCCTCCCAGGGAAAGTATTAAAAAAGACACATTAACAGCACAGCTTTACCCCTTTCTTATCATTTTAAGTGTGAGTAATCTATTAATCATCTTTTATTTATATCCTACCTCCCAAAAGAGCAATAAAGCTCGACAAGACATCAGTACAGTCTTCATTTAAGTGATCAGTAAAGTGGATGCTTTACCTCCTCAGGCTTTCCTTCTTGTCTCCACTGGTAAGACACGTGTCCAGATGTTTGTTGATAAAATGCTGGGAAACACTTACAGAGCACACGGGACACTCCACTGCAAAAAAGACACGCAAAATAATGTTGATAGTTTTTGGTGCTATGAGTCTATAATACATTTCATGCAATTCAGTGCATGCATCCAACCAGCTGCAGTTATGCAGTTAATTCATAATTCATATTAAACACATGAAGAACTGAGCCGAAACAAAACATCTGTATGTTTTGTTATCCATAACATGATGTTATCAATATGTTATATTTAGCGGAGGCGAATTTTAATTAGTTAAACGGTTAAACTAATAGTGACAATTAAAGCAACAGGTAATGATTAAATTGTCATTTGGAGCAAATTGAGAAGCACCAGACCAATGTGACAGTGAGCAAACATAGCAGGGTGGAACCCCGGCAGGTAACTGAGGAGGTTAAGGAAGTTAAGACAGAGTTGGCAAAAACACAGATGGTACTAATTTCTGTACTTAAGTAGAAGTACGAATACTACTGTTACAAAATACTCTGGCAAAAGTATTGTTTCAACTTCTTCACTCAAGTAAAAGTAAAAAAGTACAGACTCTGAAATGTACTGAAAGTAAAAAAGTAGATCTTTGGCAGAGGTTTCTGTTTTAGTGCAGCGCTAACTGAACCTGATGATGATAAAATAATATCAGCAGATGGGAAAACTAATTTTAGTCTAAATTTCTTTTAAATTCTAAACATACTCGGCTTGAATCAGAAGAAAAAGAAGGAAAATAAAAAATATATTTATTTTCTGTTGCCTACATTGTAGGAGGGTGACTTTGCCTCTAAACAGGAAAATTTGTTAAGTCAGGAGTTAAAGTGGATTCAGCAGCTGGGGGGGGGGGGGCTAAAGGTGGTTGTAATGGCTCAGTGTGGGGAAAAAAAATCCCAATAATTTCTACTGAGAGCTCCAGTAGATTTCCTTAATGTGCAGAATTCAACAGATGTCAACAGATGTTTCATGAGCTGTCCCAGCTGATTTCCATCCTCTACTGTACTATATGCTGTGTTTTTTCTAGATGGTACAAAGTTGGTGTGAAGATGGAATTCAGTCAATGTATCTCAGCACCATCAGCTAAAATTCATATGAATGTCTGCTACACTATAACCTAACCTGACCTTGAAACCACAGCCACTGTGCACCAGTCGCACACAGTTTTTTATTTTATACGCATCACAGAAAATTGTACTTAAGTACAGTAACAAATTATTTGTACTTCGTTACTTCCCACCTCTGAAATAGGATGACAACCTCTTTAATAAAATGAAAAGAGAATGAAAAAAAAAAAATCAGTGGTTGCCTCTTTCCATGGCAGGATGCTGACTCAACTGGTTGCATCCTGTTAGTATTCCTATATAAAAATAAGGCTGCCAAGTGCCTACACTACACTGTATTTCATTTCCCAGTTAATCCACCGTCCTGCAGCAACTAAAAATCTATTTGTGAAGGAATTTCAGTACTAAATCTATGAAGCTGTTCCAACCAACAGATTTGTGATTTTCCCCAGTTTATCACAATTAATTCCATTTATCATAAACAGTTAGCATGCAATTCCCAATTTGAGTCAATTGCAAGCTAATAGCAGACTGATGCCGTCTTATTGCCCTCTTATCGGCATCTGAATAAAAGTGATTTTAAGAACAACTCCTGGCTGTGAATGGTCACAGACTTGGTCCCCTCCCCATTTTTAAAGCAATCATTTCAAAGGCAACAGTCACAATAATTTTAGAGTTAAACTGGATTCACCTTTGATTATGGGCTTTATGTCTTTTGAAGGTGTTAAAGAATGCGCCATCCCATTTCCAGTGCTAATACTCGGAAAGGCCGTGTCCTCAAGCCTAAATGACGTCAAACCCTGAGTAGATGCATCGTCCATATCTATGGGTTCTTCTTTCACAACCACTGAAAGCTCAGATTTTCCTGAATGCAGGTCAGTATCATTGTGGATTCCTGCAGTCCGTCTTTTCCCCTCCTGAACCCACTCAGAGATGGAACCATTGCCCGTGGTTTCTTTGCTGGGAGGTGTCTTAGGCTTCTTTTGGAAAAATTGGCTCAGCACAGAGTTGTTACACTTCTGGCCCCTCTCCTTCGGAGTCTTGCATTTAACAGCTGAAGCAGGGGTCTTCGGCGATATTGGAGGAGAGTCAAAATGTGCTTTTAACAACTGTTGCCTGGAAAAAGAGAAAAGAAACAGGGAACACATGAATGATAGGTAGGTATGCGCCCATTCTGCCTCTAAACCCCCCATTCTGATGAAGGAAGTTACACTCTTTTATCACACTCGGTTTGAAAAAAGAAAAAACAACATAGGAAGTGTGAATAAATGTTGTTGGCATTAAAGTAAGCCCTCTGATGTTCTCTTCACCTGCTTAATCATCTCGCTCCTTTTCTACTGAGCCAGAAAAAGGAGACACTTTGGCTGCAGCCTCAGAAATGTGGAAAGCAAACAAATTGCAGCTGGGCCGTTACTTGACAATAAAATGGAACCAATGAGGTGTGCGATGTTCTGCTTTCCATATTTAAGAACGTATTTGTGCTTTCTGTCTACATTAGGAGGAGGTTCATGCACATGCACGCACAGATGCAAGCACACGCCAAGGTGGCTTTGCACACATGTGATGTGGAAACACGTTCTGCTCCTCCCAACCTTAAAGAAAGACGTTCTCCCAGTAGCATTCATCAGTAATGCTGCATACACACAGTCTGGACAAAAATGAACGGAGAATGTCCAATGAACAAAAGACATACGTAGACACACAGACAGAGAGAGAGATAAGGTAAAGTGTTACTCCACTGTTACTCAACAGAAAATGGGCAGTACTGATGTGCTGCTCAGATTTCCCCTATCCTTATTAGATGTAACTGATTGTGCGTCATTTGAGAAAGAATGTGTTGTTGTTCACTTCAGTAAGTAAGATCCTTCTAAATACGGTGGTACCTAAGCAGTTTACTTCGTTTTGCCTTAGAGAAGACATCAGCTATGAGATCAAATCACTCTGCACCTAAAAGCTCGATTTACTTTAAGAAAAGAAAAACACTAATAGAAACTGCTTATTCTTGTGGCCTAGAGGTAATGATGATGGATAGATAGAAATCAAAAGTGAATGTTACTCACTAACTAGAATCCATCAAAGCCGCTTCTTTTATTATTTGAGCATTTTGCATTTATTAGATAGTGACTACTGAGAGACAATGGAAATGCAGGGTAGAAAGAGTAGGGGGGGGGATGACCCCACAGACTTGGTGCTAATGGCATTTACCCCCATGTGTGATGCACTTAAACCACCTGGCTATCGAGTTATGTCCAAAGCTCTTTTCATGAATATTAATGCAGAGCCTCACAATTAGCACACCTAAGCTTACCAACGCAGAGATGTCATCAGGGCAGATACCCCCCCCTGCACTTGTGGTCTCGCAGTGTCCCAGACACTTATGGCATTACAATAAAACCACCGCTGTCCATTCTTATTAGTTAATATTATTAATACAATATGATCTAGTTGGAGAAACTACAAGTTTCTTAAAATTTCAGGACAGACGTGGATTGGGGCAGATGGGGGCAATTTAAACAGAGTAATCCAGTTCATTTACTGACCAATACATTAAATAAGTGTAAGAGATTTATATGTAGGATAATCTTTAAAATCTTAGTTCTCACATTTAAGTGCATCCATAACCTTGCCCCTCCTTATCTGTGTGATCTGCTTCACATCAACACTTTTTCCTGCTTTCTCAGATCTTCATCTGCCATTCATCTTGCTGTTGCTTCTGCACATCTTATCACTATGGGGAGCAGAGCTTTCAGTCGCTCTGCTCCTCGGCTCTGGAACGCACTTCCTCCAGTCGTAAGAAATATAGATTCTCTTTCCTTATTTCAGTCACAGCTCAAAACCTACTTGTTTAAACTGCCTTACCCGCTTTAATACAGATTTTACTTGTTGTCAAATCTTGTGGGTTTTTGTTAGGTATTTTAATTAATTGTAATCTATTTTAATCTACTGTTTTATTAACATCTTTTCTCTTTGTACGGTGACCTTGGGTTTTAGAAAGGCACCCTCAAATAAAATGTATTATTATCATTATTATTATCATCATCATCCTCATGTGTTCTATTCACGACCATCCAAAATTATTATTCCAGTGCACTAACACCAAGTGAAAAAGACACCTTACATCTTCCCAAATACATTCAGCAAAGGATTTTTAAAACTTACTATAAAGTAAATGAATACAATACAGCCTTACTTTAGAACGGGTCCTATTATACGAACCATATTCTCTAGCTTCGCTTCAAAAGCAAAAATTCAAGCTGCGCTTCGGTTTTGACCCCAGATTAGGTGGAAAAGGACAAATTTAGTTTTTGTGAGGGAATGAAGCTAAAGTTTGGACATTTTATTTACAATGCCACTGATCTGGAAGATCAATACAACCTACTTAAATTCCCAACACTTACTGAATTTAAATAGCTGCATCATTGATTTTCCTTACAATGTGAGGGCTAAAGTTTTATAATTAAAATTGGGTTTTAAAGGGCAGGTATAGCTACTACAGCACTTTTTAAAGCTGGGTGTTAGAAACCTTAAACCATAGATACAGACCAGGAGATCAGAGGAATTCCACACAAAGCCTTTGCACCACATTTTATAAAGTCGCCGGCGCTGTTACTCGGGGACAATGCACACAGTAATTGTGCCAAGACTTTAAAAAAGAAGCCCTGCAGCAGTCAGAATCATTTCATTAACAGGGTTATGTGTGTGGATATCAACAGACCGCAGAGAACTTAAAGGAAGACTAATGAACGGTGTAAAAAAAAACTGCATTCTGCACGTGTTACAATAGGAGGGCTCTATAAGAGAAAAGTCTGGGTGCTAAAACACCATCAACACACTGTGAAATGAACCCTACAGCAAATGAGACCACAAAGTTCAGAACAGCTCATATCTTATACCCAGAAAGTTTCAAAACTGCAGAAACTGTTATTAGTATTTTAGAGTATTTTTATTTTACAAGAAGCTGTGATACAACAAAATACACAACCCACATCTAAATGAAACCCTCTGTGACACAATTTCATAATGTGATAGTTCAGCCTCACAAATGGTCTCTCAACACTGAATCCAAACTATGTTGCATTTCTAATAGAAAAGGGCATGGTGTGATTGTGATTAAACATATTTCATTAGCAATTTATCTCTTCTCCTAATGTGCAAATACACAAATGAGACAAGAGGCTGCAAAGTAACTGGTTACTGTACCAGTGTAAATATGCAGCACTGGGGATAACAGCTAATGGTGTGGTAGAGGAAACATGTCTCTAACAGGAGTAAATTAGAGCCATCAGATAACAGCAACCCAAAGCACCGATTTCACAGCGATAAATCCGAATGAAGGAAGTTATCCCCAAACACATGCTGGACCAGAGAACCTACCAACCGCATAGGCAGATGTTTAAATAATTATTCCCTGAATGCTCTGCAATGCTGTCATTTCAAAGCAAATAATCCCGTTGAGAGAAGCCTATTTTTACACAAAACAACATTTTGACAGAGTCAAAACCAACGAATCCAATTTCTCAGATGCTCAGTGCTAGACAACAGGAAATTAAAAAGAGAAGGAAAAGGGTGCTGCCTAATCCACTCATTCGTAACGGTGATGACAATCAGAAGGGCTACAGTTTGAAGGGAGACCTTTCAGACTGTTGATAACAGAGATGTGATTGATGGAAGGGACAAACATTGTGGTAGACCGAGTGATAACAGCATTCAGTCATTCTACTGGCATTAGCCCAGATATTGAAGAAACAATTCTAATGACTTTAGGCGGGACAACGCCGACTTAAGAACAGAAATAGTTGAAAATAAGCCTGTGAGCCTAAATCGGACTAACTTTTAAATAGGAGTTACTAAAAGGTTCCCTAAAATATGGATCATCAACATGATCTGTTAATAGATGACTATCTATAATACAAAGGAACATATATATCCTTTGAGAGATCTTTTCTGTTCTACATTTGGATTATTATTTCTTTAGAAAAGAATGACAGGATGGCGTCACTCTCAGTGAACAAGAGTTTATGACCCTGAATGGCGGCGCAGGAGGACAGATTCAGAGGTTTCGGCCAGTAGTGTTTTCTCAAAATGTTCCCTACTTTCACACAAACCAGTTCTATTTCCTGGGAAATGTTGTTGTCTGGAGCTCCACTCTTACACCATTCCCGGGATGGAGATTGTTATGCGTTACCTCAGTGACACATATGGACTATAGATATGAAATGTTCCAAAAGGAGTCAACCTCAGCCACCATCCATAAAAAAAGTGGTTTAGGAGGATTAGTATTAATCTGTAAACCTGGACCAGATCTTTTTTTAAGGTTTGTGAATCTAGAGTTGCTGACAGAGATGGTCTGACCTGTGCGTTTTAACAGAACAAATGGAAACACAAGCAAAAGAGAAAAGCATTTCACAGATGTAGTTTTTGCTGGTATGAATGTGACGAGTTTGGCAGATGACAAACTTGAATCTTTTTCCAGTACAGAGAAGGGGTGAGGTGGCGTTGTTTAATGCTTTCGGGACAATTTACTGCCATAGTCCATTTGTCCCCTGGAGGGAAGGGTCACTGCAAATCAATACAAAGTCAGTCTGAGTGGCTTTGCTTTTATCCGTGTCCTTACAAGATAACAATATCCCATCCACAAACCTAAATGGTTGAAAAATAATCACATGCTATGGTGTTCAGCTGACATATAGAGGTTTTGGCAACACACGGTGGCACAAAACATGACTAAACTCTATGCTACATTTTGCAAATATCTAACCAGCCAATGACACGGCAGCAACTCAATGCAATTAAGCGTGTATCCATGGTCAAGATGAGCTGCTGAAGTTCAAACTGAGCATCAGAATGGGGAAGAACGGTTACTGAAGTGATGTTAGGTGTGACAAGGTTGTTGGTGCCCAATGGGATGGTCTGAGTATTTCAGAAACTGCTGATTTACTGGGATTTTCCCCACACAGTCATCTCTAAGGTTTATGGAGAATGGCCCAAAAAAGAAAAAAAGAGAAAATATCCAGTAAGCGCCAGTTCTCTGGGCAAAAGTGGCTTGTTGACGTCAGAGGTCAGATAAGGGGTTGAAAGAATGGCAACAATAACTCAAATAACCTCTCATTGCTAATAGAAAACTGGAAAAACGTTGCCTGTAACTAGCCTGGTCTGATGAGCCTTAATTTCTGCTGTGACATGTGGATGGCAGGGTCAGAATTTAGACTAAATAACATGAAAGCACGGCTCCATCCTGCATCGTATCAACAGTTCATGATACTGGTGGTGTGATGCAGTGGGGGATATTTTCTTGACACACTTGGTACCAATTAAGCCTCAAGTCAATTAAGCCTCTGGTATCAATGTCAAAATCCTACGCCACCCCGTTCTCGAGTTATGTCCACATTGACTGACCGGGTGACGACAACAGCCATTAGCCTTAGATTACTGAGGGGTAAAAATGTATGCTTTATTCATTTAGCATAGGATTTACCTCCAGAGGTATGTACAATAATAATAATAACAATACAGTTAAACCCTATTTGCATAAGTTTAGCATTACCAGGGGACCTTGTGTGATTTACAACCCCTCCGCCAACCTGAAGGAATAAATAATTTGAGTTTGGAGTGACCTGTTGTACCATGACATTGTAAATCATTTACAATAATTACACCTCCTTATAAACAACTGTTCCATAACACAAATACAGAACAACATTTAACAGTCTACGACAGCCTGTGACTGCAAGCAAGTGTCCAGTGTTATTAACAACAGAACAATCCATTTTACGATTCATTTTAAGGGAAAGGTTTTCACTTGTGTGAACTGTGTCACTAGAGCAGAAGATTGAGGATCACATGCAACCGAAACTGAACCTTGAGATTTCCTTTAGCCCCTCTCTGGACTCTGCCCCTCATCTCTGCGTCCTGTTGTAATGAAAACTTATCAGCCCCAGAGCTACACAGCACACAGGTAATGCAAGGAGAACTCTGAGTGACCTCAGCTGATGAAAACAAAATCCCCATTTGATTTACAGAAAATCTGTAAATAAGAAGTAGATTACTAGGAGGCAACCAGGCAGTTTTTTCAATACTGTACAGAAGAAAAAGTGAAATAGTTTTCTTAGTGGGCATAATGTAATCTTGCCAATAACAGTGGGATCCCCTGAAATCACTGCAGTGATCCCCCCCCCCTCTTTTTTAGGTCTTACATCCATGAAATACAAATTGGAGAGATGCTCAGAGCACCTGCGTTCATGGTAAAGTGGTTTACATGGATTGTGGAGGAAATCTGATCTGCCGTTTTCATTACTCATTTAGTCTGCCTCTGCAGGATGAAGAATTAAGAAAAAAAAACAAAACACTTTGGATAGCTGTAGCAAAATTGATTATTTTAAATCATTGTGTCCCAACAGGTCTGATGTGCAAAATGCCAGAAAGAAATATTTTATTAATGATATAAAAAGCTTACTCACAGACCACTTATTAGGCACAACTATACACTAACAGACATCTGATCAGCCAATCACTGGGCAGCAACTCAATGTCTGAACAAAATACATCAAGCGCAACTGCTAAGCGACACTGAACATGGCACAGTTGTTTGTGTCAGGTCTGAAAAATTCCAGAAACTACTGATATGTTGGGATTTTCCCACAAAAACATATCCAGGGTTTCCAGAGAATGTTTGAAAAAGTTAGAAAATATCCAGTGAGAGACGGTTTTCTTTTCAAACTGCATTCATTCAGCAATACATCTGTGATGCATTAACTGAATGACAATAAAGGAAATTAGAGATCTGTTGGTTGTTGGTGCCAGAGGTCAGAGGAGAATATCAGCCAAGAACAGGAACCTGAGGATTCACACAAGCTCACCAAAATTGAACAACAGAAGATTGGAAAAACATCATCTAGTCTCACGAGTCTCACTTTTTGCTGCAACATTCAGATGGTAGGGAGAGAATTTGGAATAAACAACATGAAAGCATGGACCAATATTGTCTCGTGTCAACAGTTCAGGCTGCTGCTGGTGGTATGATGGTGTGGGGAAATATTTTCTTGGAACACTTTTGGCCCCTTACTACCAACTGACCATCATTTAATCGCCACAGGATACCCGAGTATTGTCGTTTATCGTGCCCCTTTATGACCACAGTATGTTAGATTTATTTATAAAGCACTTTTCATAGATAAGCAGTCATAAAGCACTGCACGATAAAAAAAGAAAAAAGAAAAAAGAGCAGTTAATAGCAATAGAGTCTGGTTAAAGAAAAAGGTTTATAGCTGCTTCTTAAAATAGTCCACAGTCAGCTAGTTGGCGTGGCAGACTGTTCCAAAGTCTTGGTGCCACAGACTGAAGCCTCTGTACCCCATAGTCTTAAATCTTGTACGAGGAACTGCTAACAAATTCTGAACCTGTGATCGAAGACCGCAAGCAGTAGTGTGTTTAGTAACAAGCTGGGATAAATAGTCTGGAGTCTGGCTGCTAAGTGCTCAGTATGTGAGTACAAAAATGTTAAAGTCCTACAGTTTACTAGGAGCCAACCTAAAGGGTAATGAGAGCTTGCTTACAAGAATGTGTAGAGTCTGGCTGTGGCATTCTGTATAGCTTGGAGGAGTGAAAAAGATGATTTATCTAACACCATGGTGTACTTATCTTCTGGCGGTTGCTTCCAGCGTGATAATGCACCATCGCACAAAGCTCAGATCATCTCAAACTGGTTTCTTGAACATGACAATGAATTCACTGTACTCAAATGACCTCCACAGTCACCAGATCTCAATCCAAGAGAGCACCTTTTGGATGTCATGGAACAGGAGATTCTTATGGTGGATGTGCAGCTGACAAATCAGCAGCAACTGTGTGATGTTATCAGTATGGACAAAAATGTTTCTAGCACCTTGTTGAATCAGTGCCATGAAGAATTAAGGCAGTTCTGAAGGTAAACTGGGGTTAAACCCGATAATGCAGAACTACTGAAGTGCCCGGTAAGGATATAGTTTGCATGCACACTTATTCCATATATGCACCAAATCCTGCAATACAGCTGTAAGTATTTTATTATTTCTTTCCTTTAAATTGTAATATTGTTATGGACCCCACTAGTGGTGATTCAGTGTGCACTAAGATCTAAATGTATAAAAAGCTCTTCTTAATTTCAGATATAAGGCAGTTCACTTGCTATTTGTCATGAGCTGTACATTACCTTGCAGATTGAAAGTTTGTGACCAAGTCATCCAACAAACGGTTGTTCCTCAGGTCTGCTTCTGTCATTTGCTTAAAGAAAAAGATATGAAGACATTCAGGTTATAGGGTCCAAAATCCAGTGATATTCACAATAAAAGTTGAGTGAGACAATGTTTAAGTAATGTTCGTCAGTGGATTACTTAAATAACTTAATCAGTATTTATTGATATTGATTTACATCAACAAATACTGAATTGTTGGGGTGAGCAGTCACATTACCTAAAGAGAAGTCTCTTTAGTCCTTAATTATTATGCAATTCCATTACAAGTCATACTTACTGTATTGCAAACTGGACACTGGAGCTTGTAGGAAAGAAATTTCCGGATGCACAGGGAACAAACTGCAAAATAAAATGCAAACACAAAGTTGTGGTATATTTAATCAATTACACAAAAAGTAAAGCGGTACCCATTTAATCAGGTTGCCCCCCGCTCCAATACCGGTGAAGTTAGTTCATGTCAGCCCGTTGACATTTTAACACTCTTAGCTATTTGATGTGTGTGACAGTTTTTAATTTAGCAAATTGTGCAATCAGACGAGTGACAGAGAGAGGGTGAAGTGTTTGGAGAAGATGAGAAAAATAATATGGTGTGTGCACCTCTACAGTAAACCATTTTAAATCGTTAAAAACAAAACAATAGAAATTTGTGTGACTGTCAATGTTGCATTATGGTGGATCATCAAAAATAATTCATAAATATACTTCGTGATCGGCTTCTGTAATGTGTGGGATACAGTGCATAAACCAGCCAAAGGACAGCTGATTGTGTTTCAAATTGAGCTTTTCTGAAATCATTTCAGCTCCATTTTGCTCGTTTCAAAAACCCACTCAGTGTTCTTCCTTTTATTTGCATAAACTTCTTTTATGACTGCATTTGCACTGCTATTACTTACAATTGTGTGAGCATTTTGTCATCATTGAAATATTGAGAAAGTCGAAGCAAATGGGACACCGAAGCAGCGCATCGACGTTCTGTAGATGGGAGAGAAACAAAAAAAAGAGCTGAAAATAAACAAGTAGCCTGGCAATAACAACAACAACAGCAACAACAATATATTTTACCTACTAAAAGTATGGCTGGCTCAAAGCATCCTTGCATGAACCTTTGCAATTTTTATTCGTATATTGTTTTAGGATGAAAATACATTTTAAAAAGATTCAGGATAGCAAAAGTTGACAATTGAAGATGTTACTTAGTGAACGACAGATAAATGTACTACACTAGAGTTGGTGAATATTCACATTTCCATATAAAGGATATAATTTACCAAAACCAGTCTATCCAGCTACATAACAGGAAACTATCTAATCCTCCTTTCTCATGTAGTCTTGTAAGAATGTTCACGGTTACACAGCTTTTTTTTTTTTTTTTAATGTGATGTTTGCATAGCATCCAAAAATAAAGCTGTTCTTTCTTCTCTGACCGCAGACTAAACTGTGCACACATTCTGAGTCATCCCTCGTGTTTTTATATTTTGCCTCCATAGAGCAAGTGTTGTTTTTAAGTGTTGAGCAAGAGTTCTCCAGACTTTCTGAAGGCCTTTCAATTGTTTTCTCTGGTCACTGACAGCTTTTTCTCTCATTTTCAGTCCCCTCCCTGTACCTGACCATTTTCAGAAGAACGTTTTACTTTTCTTCTTTTATTTTTAAGCCACTTAATACTGACCTATGAATCATTCAAGCATACAAATCCCACATAATTCTAGGGATAAAACAGTGTTGTTTCTGCAAATTAACAGATATATTAACAAAGAACCACATTTTAATTGTATATTTAGGCACTATGTAAGCAGCCTACTGAATAAGGTCATAATTTGCTCTCATTTCTTAAGCTGAATCTATGAAAAATTATTTTTATAATAATTGAAAATTTGTTTTTATATAGCGCTGTTCTACTGTGCCTTCTATCCAACATTCACACACCAATGGTTACCTCAGAGAGCAACGTTGGGTTAGTATCTTGCCCAAGCAGACTATAGCAGACAGGGATCGAACCACCAACCTTATGGTTAGTAGATGACCAGTCTACTTCCCGAGCTACAACCCACAACAAAACAGTATGTTTGCACCAACCACTCACTTTCCAAAGCACTATTAGGAAAGTGAACAAGTAGAGGTCAAAGGTAGAACTGGCAGGTAGGGGTGGGCTTGCAGGCTAGTGCTAATGTCTCCTCCTTGCATGCCTTCATAGTATTATGTAAATCGGCTCTTGCTGTCATATATGTTTGGGCTAATTTTGTTGTGTACCAGAGAAGTAAAGGCATGCTGTGGCTCTATCACTGATACTGTAATATGACACAGCGATCTACAGCAGATGAAAAGTATCTGAAAGTCATGTCCTTAACAGATACAGGGAGGGGGAACATCCAGCGAAGACCCGACGCAAGACCTGTGACATGAGAGATGCACTTTTGCAGAGCGCTGTATGTTTGGGTTACGTCTCAGCGGTAACGAATTAGTTTCTTTTGACGTTAAGGAGCAAGGGGTTCTAGTTCGTGTGCTGTGATCGACATTAAAGTTAAATTAGATTGACTTATGTCATTGTTGCACTGTATTTACGAGGTTAGCAAACGTTTCATTACCACCTCTAAGAACGCCAGTTACACAAGTAAGTTATAGAGAAAAGATTGAACTGATGTGATGTAAGTGTAACTGCTGGGATTTTGAGTTAGCTGGGGGCTAACAGCCAGCATGTCAACAAAACATTTGAAATCGAACATAGTTACAACCTACTTTCAGACATGCGAGACTAGGTGGTAGATCCGCTTCCATCTCGAAGGCCACTTTGTCCGAATTAAAGCGCAGATTCTTGACAAAGTTAGCCTCAGTGCTTTTTTTTTATTCGGCGCTCAGCTGTGAGAGTCCCGCTCACAGTACGGGATGCGTCTGACGTCATGTGACAACTTCCGCTGAGCCACAAATATGTAAAGATTGTAGACGTGCTCGTCACTCGGTCAGTGTCCGGGTTACATTGTTTCAGTTTTACATTAGAGGCTGTCTTTATTGTTGAGAATTAAAGGCATAGCAGCACTTGTGCTGCCTCGTGTCTTTCTACAGGTGCAGATTCAAGAATATCACATTTGATTTAAATACATTTTATACGCAATGTATTTTACTGCTTGACGAATCATAGAAAATAGCAATAAAATAACAAAACAAAGCATTTTTTTCAGTTACAACTTTTTCCAGAATAATTACAATATATGATGGACAGCAGCTTTTTTTCTGATGTACTTTGTTAGTTTTATCTTAGTTTTAAATATGGTTTTATAAATAACTTCCCGTTTCTACTGAGTTTAATATCGTTAATATCAACCTTCAGTATAATTTAGCATACTAATAATATACAATACACATGTACTAATAATTTGAACCAGCTTTAGTTAATCGGTTTAGTAGGACTTTGCAGGACTCCAGTATAAGATGCAAAAATCCAGCCTCTTCAGTTGTACTCATCGACGCAGCAGAGCCAGGGCCAGATGCAAATCCAGCAAATCCCCAGTCTAGCAACCTCTTAGCAATTCCAGCCCCTGCAGACACCCACCCTGAGCCCTCCTCTCGTTTCCACCTCCCAACCCCAGATCCAGGATCGGGCCATCACCAGCAGGAACAGCTTTATTCTGGACAATCATATGCTGTCTTCTTTCTCTCCCTCAGCCATCTCTCTTCAACCAATAGAAGTGGTGGGGGAGGATGGTGTGGTCTGGGAGCTGGCACTGAGAGACACGTGCAGCAGGCCCCTCTTATAAAACAAAAAGGATGCTCACAGAATGTAACCTGGAAGCAGTTTATGTCACCGGTAACCTGACGTTCTTTATCACCATGTTTCAGGTCAATGTAAGCTCACCAGTATATTATGTAAAATACTGGATGTTTCACCTCCTCAAACTTAAAGAAGTCCAGTCGCTTTCTTTCCAAGCTCCTTGACTTATCATGACCTGGATGACAGAGAACCTACGCAGACATTGTGTAATGCTCACTCACTTTCACATTCAGTAGATTTTTAGACTCTCTGTATCAGGAAAAGGTATGCGTGTTGCCGTAGTACTTAACAGTCCTGTGATAGCCACTTATGACTATATGTATATATTAATGAGGCTATGTTGCACATCTGCTGCTATTATACAATAACATAAGATACCTCTTAGTAATATACAGCACATCTGATGCGTAATTTGTGACATCAACAAAGTTACCACTGGAATAAATCAGTGTAATTTATATAATGGATTAAACATGAAATACATGAGAAATTTTATACAAAAAAAAAAATCAGTGGACACTGAAGAATCCAAAAGTCATAAAGATTATGTTTTTCTGGCTCCAGTGGAAGGAGCTAATAGGAAAGACAGCCCCTGCTAACTCCAACCAGGGAATCTGAGAGTGGAAAATGAGTAT
>VOQK01014860.1:5292-15650 GCA_015052645.1 Benitochromis conjunctus
TTAATTAGCAGTAGCTTTGTAGTAGCCCACAGCTCTGTGATCAGGTCAGTGTTTTATTATTTTTCAGATCAGCCTTATTATTTTATAGTCCACTCACATACTGTTATATGTGAGATACAGCTGACTGCTGTATAAATAAGCGTTCAGCTGTTTATCTGTAATATAGATTTAAAAACAATATTCCACTGTACACTTCTGAAGCAGCCATCAGAAGATGTGCAAAGTGGCCATAAAAAGATGGACATGGTCAGTAGCAATACTCGGGTAGACTGTGGCATTGAAATAATGCTCTCAAGGTGTGCCAAGAAAATATTTCCCACACCATTGCACCACCACCATGAGCCTGAACTGTTGATACAAGGTAGGACAGTTCTGTCTTTTCATGTTTACATCAAATTCTGTCTCTACCATCTGAATGTCACATCAGAAATCAAGACTCATCATTCCAGACAGTGTTTTCTCAGTCCAGTTTTAGTGAGCATGTGTGAATTTGTAGCCTCAGTTTCCTGTTCTTAGCTGGCAAGAGTGGCACCCGGTGTGGTCTTCTGCTGCAGCCGATCTGCTTCGAGGTTCAACGTGTTGTGTGTTCAGAAATGCTCTTCTGCATACCTTGGTTGTGACCAAAGGTATGCACATTATAAGAGTTACTGTTACCTTCCTATCAGGTTAAAGCAGCTTCTAAAATGGTTTCTGAAACACCGTCACGCCACGTTGAAAGTCATTTAAATCACTTGCTCAGCTGGAACTTCAGCAAGTCGTCCTGTGTTTGCATGCCTGAATGCAATGAGTTACTGCCGTGTGGTTGGGCAATTAGATATTTGTGTTAACAAGCTTTTGAGCTTGTTTATATAACAAAATAGATGATAAATGTATACAAGCCTGTATAAAGCTGGTTTCAATGTTTACAGAAGCACTGTGTGCGTAAACTAACACTGCTGGTTTGGGCCTTACATGAGATTTGTTCACAGTAAGAAATATAGAGAAAAAAACATCTGCCTTGTCCCTTAATGTCTTTTATATATCTTTAATAATGTCTCCCAGTATTATGTACATAATATGTATTGTGGATTTTGGATTTGTGGTCTCAACACTAAATCATTTTGTGTTGTTTTTACATGACTTTATGTAGCAGAGGCTTCTTTTTTAACCTAATGTTTGATAATGAATGAAAACACATTATTCCTCTATAACCCAGCCTAGCATGCAACCATTACACACAAGCTTTGTGGATTTCTGAATATTCCAAAGTCTTTCTCGCTCTGTAAGCAAGGTGGCCGTCACTGCAGTACTGCATGATTTCTGTGCATGGTTATAAAGCGGCTGCACTAACTCTGCATGAGCATGAAAGTGAAGTTCCTAATATGTTGCTCTTGGTATGTTTCCCTAACAGAGCACTGCACTGAGCAGGGACTCTCTCATAGTGTGACAGGGTTTCCAGCCTGGCCCCAGCACAGCACTGCCAACCTGTTCATTAAAACTGTCCTGCAGCTGCGCAGGAGATGCTAACTGTTACAGCTCCAACCACGGCACGTCAGGCTCATTGAAATAACATCACTGATAAACGTCAGTAGTGAATCGTGAGGAAAAAGTGGAGTCTAATTGTCCATGTTTAATATTTGTGTTTTTGTACATGCATATCATATTTTATTTGTTTGTTAATTTTTTTATTTGTTTACTTTGCATTTTAATGATGTAACTGAACTCACACTGGTGCCAAGGACAGATTTTTTAAATTAATTTTTTGTTATTTGAAAATGTTAGAACCATTTTAAACACCAAGCAGCCTTCAGTCTCCATACTGCTCTACTACTCTGCAGCTCAGGTTTACTTTGTATTTTTGCCTTTGTCTGTTTTTACCTGTGTTCCTGGATATACTGCGCCTTGAATTTGTTCTACAGATTGCAAATTGCACTGCTTAATAACTTTTTAAATAAACAGAACTTTGCTATAGTCTCATCTTTCTTTTGATTAGTCACTTTAGTCTTTGCTCTTAGAAGCAGTTAAAGGATTGGAGGGGTTGGTTTATTTAGATAATTGCTAGGAAAAGTGGGAAATAGGAGCAGTGATTGAATGAAATGTGCAAACATAAATGGCAAAACAGAATATGTACCATTCTTATAATCTCCAAAGTCAATATTTAGTATGGCCAACGTTTTTCTTCACCACAGCCTGAACTCTCTTAGACAAGCTTTCTTCTCATTTTTTAAAGCAGTCTTCAGGAATCGTTCTCCAGGCTTTTTGAAGGATGTCTTAAGCTTCTTCTTCTTTGGATGATGGCTCTCATTCATTCCGTTCTCTGTCGAGGTGATCCCACACTTCTTTAGTAGTGTTGAGGTCCAATCTCTGGCCAATCCATGACTGATTGTGGTTTTCTATAAATGTTTTTTCTATTCAGGTATGCTTTTACTGCTTTTGCAGTGTTTTGGGGATCATTATCAAATGAAGCCAGTCAAAATCAGATGACACTTATATATTGATTTCTATCACTTTTGTCAAGATCCACACCGCTGGCTGAAATGCAGCCTAAATGATAACAGAGCTTCAATCTGTATTTTACAGATGGCTGTAGACACTCACTATTGTACCTCTCTCCTGACCTCCATATTTATTGATTTGAACCAACATTGGTTGATTTATCACTCCATAAGACCTGATGCCACTGATTTTATCCATACCTCAGCCTGTTTCTCCTTCCTTTAAGGTGGCTTCTTGACAGCCACCCTTCGACTGGGACCATTTCTGATGAGGCTTCAGTAAGCAGTAGATGGACCAGCACAAGGCCCAGATTTGTAACTCAGTTCCCATGTCAGGTCTTTGCTGGATTTCTTTCCTATTTCTTAAGAGTATGACTTTCAGATACTGTTCATACAACACTAATGTATCATCACTCAGCATTTGTATATCTGACCCCTAAATTATTCATTCATTGTTAACTTTTGCATATAAAAATTTACTTGACATGTTTTCTTACACACATGCACATTTCACTCACGCTTCTGAGTTTAATTGATGTTTGCATTTTTATTGCTCTTTCGGGCATATTTATGTGATTTCAAACCTGCGGTCAAGGAATTTAAAGCATTTAATCAGTAGTGTTTCTGGGATGTGCAGTCAGATAAATTCAGATAGATTAAATAGATGAAAGGTGGAGCAACACCAGAGCCTGGAAAGTACTTTGTTTTGAATAAGCTGTTTTCCATAGTGGTGAAAGAATGTTTTCACTCTCACTTCAGAATCACACTTCACCTCCTGGAAACCCAGAATCCACATATGGACACGTTACGTTTTATTTTTATTAATGTGTGTGTGTGTGTGTATATATATGTATATATATATAGATAGATAGATATATAAAGATAGATATATATAGATATATAGATAGATAGATAGATAGATAGATATAGATATATATACATAGTCTGCATCACAATTTGATCTTTGAGTGCTCATTGAGTCTGATAATGTGTGTGATAATGCATGTGTACCTTGGATGAAGCCTGTGTTTTTTATCGGAGCTTATCAAATATACAGAGCTGAATAAACACTGACAACATTCAGTATAAAAATACACACAGACAGACACACTGTGGCGCTCGTATGAAGCATGTGTGGGACTAATATAAACAGTTTCAGGGTTTGTGTGTCTTTCTCCTCCTTTTCCCTCTGTGTAAAGTCATTTTGTCATATGTAGAATAATTTTGCTATCTTTTGGTCATTATCACGGTGACTTTTGTTTATTTAACAACAAAATGAGAGGAAGAAAGTGCTGACAAAACCATTTGGTAATGTAATATAGCACGGCTGTAAATGACAGAGTAAATGTTTTGTATACACTGGAGACTCACAAAGACAAAGGTACTTCATGTCCTCAGCAGGTACTGATAAAGAAGGAATTGAAAAATTGGCATGTATTGAGCTTCAGAGTGAAGCCAGGAACATTTTTAAAGCTCTTTATCCATGCATCTTTGTTTTTTACTGAATTTCAAGCACACTTGAATGAGCTGAGCTCAGCACTTGAGTCCAGCTTAGGTGCGCTTGTCTTCTGTTTTTACCCTGAAGTCTGCCGTGGTGTACGTCCTCGATAGGAAAAGTAAACATCACACAAAGAGCTCAAATGCTCCTACAACATGACTCGTCTGTGAACTTTACACTCTGGCTCCATGCCACAAACGAATAAATGGAAAGGAACCAACCTGCTTCTCCCTCACCCACTTTACACAGTATCCAAGCCTCCCTTTACACAGTGAGGGAAAGCAGACTTAAGACTCCCATCATGGATCTTAACTTTAACATAAAGAATGCCTCCATCTATGGTGTAAACTATAGTATAATGTAATAGAGTAAAGTATTGTATTGTATAAGCATACTATGAGGCAGTCTGGCCATTCTCTGACCTCTGACATCAACGGGGTATTTTCTCCTGAGAACTGCTGTTCACTGTATATTTTATATCTCTGATAAACCTTAGAGATTGTGCAGGAAAATCCCAGTAGATCAGCAGTTTCTGAAATACGTCCCGCATTCTGATACTTAGTTTGAACTTCAGCAGGTTGTCTTGACCTACTCTAAATACCTAAATGCACTGAGGGGCTGATTAAATACTTCCATTAATGAGCAGTTGAACAGGTATACCTTAAAAAAGTGGCCGGGAAGTGTATAACCACCATAATATATATACTGGGCCAATAGTTATAGAAATTCACCTACCCTACTATTTTCTTTTTGTCTTTTGTCTTTTTACTCTTTTTTTACTGCCAGTATCATTATTATTATCAGTATTATTATAATTATCCATCCATCCATTTGCTTCTGCTTCTGCTTGACAGAGTTGGAAAGAGGCAGGGTACACCCTGGACATGTCACCAGCCTGATGCAGGGCTAACACAGAGAGACAGACAACCATTTACACACATTAACACCGATGGGCAATTTAGATTCACCAGTTAACCTAACCCCACTAACTGCATGTGTTTGGACTTGGGGAGGAAGTCGGAGTACCCTGAGAGAACCCACACAGACACAGGGAGAACATGCAAGCACTACAAACAAAGACCCTGGCCTGGTGGTGGGGACAAAGGCAAACAGTGCTAATCACTCTCACCATAATTATAATAATAATTATTAATATTATATATAATTATTGTTATTGTTGCTGTTATCATTATTATCTATTTATTTATGCGCACATAAACACACCGTTACTAATTTTGATTAAATATGCAATTGGTACCAACAATCATATGACCCCCTATGAGCAACCACTTTGGCAACAGTGGGAAGGAAAAACTCCCTTTTAATAGGAAGAAACTTTCCGGATCAGCCTGTTCAGTCTCTTCCTGTCCCCAGCAGAGATGCTGCCGCCCCAGCAGACCACACCATAAAAGATGGCTGAGGCCACCACAGAGTCATAGAAGGTCTTCAGGAGTGGGCCCTTCACTCCAAAAGACCTAAGCCTCTGCAAGAAAGGTACAGCCTGCTCTGCCCTTTCCTGTAGAGGGCGTCCGAATTGTGAGTCCAGTCCAGTTTATTGTTCAGATAAACACCAAGGTACCTGTAGCTATCCACAGCCTGTGTCTACCGCCAGCTCCTTGTTTTTTCCTGTGTTGATCTGGAGGTAGTTCTGCTGGCACCAGTCCACAACGTCTTGGATCAGTTCTCTGTACTCCATGTCATTCCCATCAGAGATGAGGCCGACTATTGCCGAGTTATTAGAGAACTTCTGCAGGAAGCACTGGAGAGGAACAGAGCCAGAACCGTTCCCTGTGGGGCGCCCGTACTGCACACAACCCTGTCCGACACACAGCCCTGAGTTCTCACATATTGTGGTTGGTCTATGAGGTAGTATCCAAGTTGTGAGGTGATGGTCCACTCCTGAATTCTCCAGCTTGTCCTTCAGGACTGTGGGAAGAATGGTGTTAAAGGTACTGGAGAAATCAAAAAACATGATTCTCACAGTGCTCCCAGCGGTCTCCAGGTAAGAGAGGGAATGATGTAGGAGGTGAATGACAGCATCATCCACTCCAATGCCAGGTTGGTAGGCAAACTGAAGTGGGTCCAGTGATGGGCTCACCAGGGGTTGAAGCTGAGCCAGGACCAGTGGCTCCAGGGTCTTCATCAGGTGGGATGTCAGAGCCACCGGCCTGTAGCTTTTAAGGTCATTGGGACGTGGAGTCTTTGGCACTGGTACAACACAAGAGGTTTTCCAGAGCTGTGGAACTCTCCCCAGCCTCAGACTCAGGTTGAAGATGCGTGCTCCATCACCCTAATCTGATTTCTAGTCCCTGTCAGTACTGTTGCTGCAGCATTTTGAATTAACTGAAGGCTTTTGGGGGAGTTTTTAGGAAACCCTGATAATAATGAATTACAGTAGTCCAGCCTAGAAGTAATAAATGCATGAAGTAGTTTTTCTGACTTTTTGTCAGCCTGCTGAAGAGAAACCTAGGGTTTTTCTTATTTTCTTCAATCAGTGATGAATAGTAAGATGTTCTAGCTTTACGGATGACTTTCTTATAAAGCAGCAAACTGTTTCTCCAGGCTAAATGATGATCTTCTAAATTTGTGACACGCCATTTCCTCTCCAGCTTACGAGTTATCTGCTTTAGGCCACGTGTTTGAGAATTATACCAGGAAGTCAAGTACTTCTGATTTGAGGCTCTGTTTATCACAGGAGCCACAGTATCCAGTGGCATACGTAGTATATTAAGCTTATCTCGGCATCGTCCTATTTCTTTCTTTCTCTTTCCTAGTTGCGGCACCTGCCAAAGTGGGCGGGGCCACTGATGTCACCTGTAGCTGTGTGGAAGAACGGAGCGGGGAGGGGGGAAACGATTCGCCTCTTTACTGGAAAGTTGTCGGCTGTTACGCTGTAACTACTCGCCTCTCATCGCAAACGACCCGCACAGCCGAAGAGGCTGACGTGTTAGCTTAAGTGAAAAGTCGCGTTAGTATGTGCAGCGGCGCGTGCGAGGCTGTTTCCTCCAAACAGTCCGGATTTTTGTGGATTTTCAGTCGATAAAAAGAGGTCGATCTTCCGCAGAAGGATACAGAGCAGCAAGATGGGAAATATGATCCTGATGGCGCTTCTGCTGGCTCGCCTGCCAACAGGTGAGGCTTTAAAGGGTTTTGCAGCAAAAATACTTTCTCCCTCATACATACATGCCGCTATATGTAGGTGTGTGTCGGCTAAAGCCAAAAAAAAAGAAGAAAAAAGTAGAAACCAGCAGTAATTTCTACAAGTTAATTATTGGCAGGTGTAAACAGGACAAGGCCGACCTGTGGTCACGTGACTGCTCCACTATTTTTCCGTGGGGGCTCGTTTAAGTTGCTGTGAACAAAAGAGGGCGAAGGCGACGTTTATGTTAACCTCTCTATTTTTGTAAAAATAATATCAACCGTACTTAACCGTACCGTCAACTTAAAACTAACCTGTGAAGAAAACCTGCTCACCGCTACTCAAGTGAAAATCTTATCATTTTAATCTTTAAAACCTTTTAATATCGCCAATTCCCACAGTGTTGATGTAAAACAGAAAGCTGGCATTTACTGTCACCGGCCTGCCAACCATCATTTTGGATGAATGAACAAAATAACAGACACAGACCATTTAAAACCTTTTCTAATCGGATTATTGTAACCTTAAACCCGCTGGTTCACCTTTTTCTGTCGTGCCAAAATGTTCATATCGGTTAATAGACTGTGGTCAACAGGATTTATGAAGGGATTTTATTAATAAAATTTAAAAATGGCCTGTTTGACTGAAAATAGCTTGATATCGTTCATGATGCAGTTTCCCTTCATGTGACAAAGCTTCACACTCTCACATGGTTTATCAGTCGTTCTCAATACAAAAGGATCCAAACCGAATTTCAGTGAAATGTATTTCAGCACAATAACGTCAGCAAACACTTTCTTGTGTATTTTCCCATCAAAAAACAAATTTCTTCAGTCTGTTTCAAGCGTTTCTCTCCATGGTCACAGGTGTGTCCCAGTGTAATACTGCGTAATCTTTACTCCCTTTACACTGAATGTATCACATTATGTCAACACACAGTAAAAAAGAATCTTTGTCAGATAAGTAGCACTGCAGCTGACTCAATTATTACGCATCATTTTACTAACATGCTTTCTACTTGTGTCACAGGCTGGTTAAAATACCCGTCGTAACTTCCTGTAACTTAAAATTGCCAAAAATGACAGTTAAGTTAAACATGTTGTGTTTAATATTTTTTTTAATGACACAAAGGGGAGCAGGAAATCTTCATATCGGATTGTTTCAGTATTTATGGGTTTTGGCTCATTTATTTAATCTGTCTTTGGTGTAATAAGATAATTAAACAGTTTAAAAAATCTGATTTAATTTTGAAAGCAGATATTCTCTTTTGTTCTCCATATTCCTGAAGTCAGAAATGCTCAGGTATTGTTTGAAGTATTTCTGAGAGGTGTTTTGGTTGCAATTTTGCCTAAACTGTGTTGAATTGTGAGCCACAATATAAGGTAATTAATTGATTAATTAATTGATCTTTGAATGTGAACAAGTCTTTAATTAACTAAGAACTATTGTTATGGAAATGCAAGTCTCAAAAGCTTGTACAAATACTGGCAATAACAAGCACCAAAGGAGCCAGACACACAAACTTAAGGATTCTTCATCAGATTGTGATTAAGAATCGTTTTGAATCTCCAACCATGCATCTTGCAGATATTATGCATAATTTTGTATCACTTTATGGTTACATATTGTTTATCCTGCATCTGTTTGTGGTCACCTTCATGCTGTTTTGCATGTCTTCCCATGTGCTCAGGCTCAATAAAAGAAGCAACTTCAATTATAAGTAGAAATATGAACATAGTTTCTGCTTCTAAGTATCTTCCTACTGAGTTTTGCTCATTTACATATTAGCCTGACATGTAGGAACCAGAAAATCTATAACTTGTAATGCAGTATCATGTATTTAGTATTTGCATAGTGAGGAAATAAATTCATATCATTATTATTATTATTATTATTATTATTATTATTATTAGCAAGCATCTTCTTCAGTTTAAAAATGGCTCTGTGATGAGAAGGCAGAAGGTTTTGGATTGAACAAACTCTAAAAAGAAGAAAATAACTGATTGCAGACTTGTTTTTGAGTATTTTGAGATATAAATCTACTGAGTAAAGCTGGCACATTTCCAGAATAACTGAGGAGAAAGTTTATTATTTTTACCTTAAACCTTTACTGATACATTTTTCCATCAGCAGAAGTTTTTTGTCATCAGCATGTTTTCCAAAACTTGTCATTATAGATCGCGACTGAAGGCTGTTATTACTTGTAATAATAGAGCATGATCTGTGCACAGTTAAGCATTTAAAGTGTAAACTGTTAACCGGCCTGGTCAGATTCTTTTCAATCCATCACTAAGCAGCAAATGCACCGAGGTCTTTGTTTTTTCTGGCTGAAAGAATATTAATTCCAATTGTGTGTGTGACAAATCAGCTGTTGCTATTTAACTTGCGTCCAATCTCACCGTTCTCCCTTCCTGTGTCAGAGCTGCTGTCCGTTACAGTGAGCGTTCCAGAGACGGAGAGGAGGACGATGTTGTTTGCCTCTGTGATTCTGCGCTGTGACTACTCAACCTCAGCAAACCAGCAGGACGTCCTGGTCTCCTGGAAGTTCAAATCCTTCTGTAAAGACCCTATACTGGACTACTACTCCACAGGTGAGGCTATAGGTGGAAGGAGAGGGTGTTACGTGGTTATTCTGTCATGAGGTTTTCCCTTTGGGGATGCCAGATAAGCAAACAATTCCATAAAAAGGGATAGGTGTTAATGTCACACGTAACTTAAAATGAGCAGATATTAAAAGACTCTTTCTGTGCTTTGTTGGTGCGTTCATAGTTTGTAGTTTCATTTTGTCAGCATCCATGCCTGAAACACTGTCCAGCTGTGTAATGGATATAGCTTTTGTTTTATTAGACTCACCTTTGTTCTTCAGTTGAAATACTTTTATAATTTTGTATCGACTTAAACTGCAACATGACTTGCTGGTGAAGGCGTATAACAGCGAGGCAGTCATTTCTTTTTTATAATTCTAGTCTTCAGCCCGACTGGATGAATGACTCATGCGGCTCAGCTTGTTTAATATTTAACTGAAACTTTGACCCCTTTTTTCTTTCCTTTTGTTGCTCAAATCTTTGCCACACAGGAGTCTCAGTGTCCTGTGTTTCTATTATTGTAGACCAAAGGATTTAAATATGCAAGTCTTTAATAATTGACCAATAATGTTACCAAATATTGACTTATAGCCAAAAAGAATAGTTCATCAAAATGTTAATAAAAAGTATGTTTTCCCTCTTTTCTAACCTTGTTTTTTTAA
>VOQK01014860.1:16081-32881 GCA_015052645.1 Benitochromis conjunctus
TTCAAACATTAAAATCAAATCTGAAACAAATCCACTCTGCAAATGAACTGAGACTCAAATAAATTAAAAGCAAAAAGTCAAAATGAAATCGAAATAAAAACGAATTAGAAAATATAAAACTGTAATAACTAAATAATATTTCTAATATTATAGCTTCCTTTCAAAATTAGCCGCTCAGTTCCCAGTACAGTCAGATGCTGCCACTTTCACGTCAGCAAGCAGGGGAAACTATGGGTTTACTCAGCGGGTTGATAACCAGCTTTGCTGAATGCTTATCCAGGTTTCCAGTGTTAGTTTAAGCGATTCCAGATAATGGAAAGATACCTTGGGTATGTTGATCTTGGTTTGTAGTATAGGGCCCTGGTTGTGAGAGCGCTGGAGCCCTGGTTGTGAGGTGGGGAGCACCCTGAACACAACACAGGTTACTCAAAAGTCACAAATTAAAATTTAATTCAGCTGGGCAACATTTTGAATCAGTCAGCAGTAATTTATCAAAAATATTTTGACAAAGAGAAAGATGCACAGTGGATCCAAACACTGCATATCTGAATTTTAACTTTGGGCTAAGTATTATTACGGTTGTTACTAAAGGACCCAAATGCAAAACCTAAGGAAACGAAAAACAACCTTTTTAGGTTGATGGTTAAATTCAAAGTACAAAATCCACAGCAAGATAACAAATGACATCCAAAGTTTCCAGGGAAAAAAACCCAGGGATACAGGGACAGTACAACAAAAGTGTAATCGGGATTATTTATACACAGAGGACTGATGGGGGATGGGACACAGATGAGATGTGAGACATGAAAACTAATCGACAAAAGGTGAAAGCAACCAAGGAATCAGGGGGAGCAAAAAAATTCTTCAAAGTAAAACAGAAATGAAGGTTTAACATGTGCTTAAGAAGTGAAAAACACAAAAAACAAAGAGACCAAGGGAATACAAACAGAGGGGAAACCGTTATGAATGTCAAAGAATACAAAAAAACAACCCAACACCACTGAAAATCCCGGGGTCCACGATCATTACAAGCGTGCAGTGGTTTCTATTGTGTTTTTTTATTTTTTATTATTTGCCGTTTCAATGTGGCGTGCATGTAGACACACCCGTTCCTTGCATATATTTAATTCCTATCAGACTGTTTTTCAGTGGCTTAAGCAGCATGTTGTAGTTGTAATTATACATTGTCACAGTCCTGGGTCTGTGGCCCAGTGTGTTGATTTGTTTTTTATTTATTTGTGGGGTTATTGTTGTCTGTGTTTTGGTTTTGTATTTCTGGATCTTTGGTTTTGGTCCCATATGTTTCCTCTGTTTTCAAGTCAGTCACGTCCCTGTGTGAAACCCGTGTCCTTGAGTCTGTGTACTTCCTGTTTTACTTTGGCAGTCTTCAGTCTGTGTGCGTCAGGTTCTGTTTTGCTCTCCTCCGTCTCGTCTTTGTAATTAGTGTCAACTGCGTCTCCCAGGTGTTTGCCCTTTGCCTCTTTTGTATTTAGTGTCTGCTCCTGCTCGCCATCGCGTCGTCCCACACTAGCCTGTGTGTTCTGTTTTCATGCACAGTTTCTAGCCGTCTCAGTTTGTTTTTGAGTTTACGTTTGGCTCCGTGAGTCCTGCTCTTGGGTCCACCATTCCTGCCTGCCTTCACACAGCCATGACATATAGAGTGCAAAGAATTAAAAAGAACCTATATACATATATTCCTATTTAAATAATTTCCTTTTGTTCCTGAAGCCTATCAGGCAGCTCTGCAGCTCGGTCAGGACCCCTCCAATGACTGCCCTGACCGCCAGCGCACACTTCGCACAGTCATCCAGAAACGGGGCATCAATGAGCCCATCCTGGGTGCAGAATACAGGAACCGCAGAATTACAATTCGAAACAGTACGTTTGATTACATCATAACTATAATGTTGCAGTACAGTATAAACGTATTTCATTTTATTTCACATTTCAGACTAATGTGATGTTTTCTGCCAACAGACGCTGATCTGGTCATCACTGAGGTGATGTGGTGGGATAACGGCGTGTACTTTTGCACCATTGATGCTGCCGGTGACACAACAGGGGACTCGGATCGTGAAGTCAAGCTCATCGTGTTCCGTAAGTCACCTCAGTCACTTCAAGTCGAGTTATTTGAGGTAGTAAAATATACTGAAATGTCAGTAGTGTTGTGAGTAATTATGTTTTACTGTCACCTACTCCAGACTGGCTGACGGTTCTGTTGATCATCATCGGTGGTCTCCTGCTCATCATGCTCTTGTGCATATGCTGCTGTCAGTGCTGCCCGCAGAAGTGTTGCTGCTACGTCCGCTGCCCGTGTTGTCCTCAGACATGCTGCTGTCCAGAAAAAGGTAGAAGAAATGTTGTTTTTGATTTACCTTTTTAGCTGTAGCTCAATAGGAGGCAGATTCACCTCACCAAATCACCAAATCACGAGAAAGAGACTTCTGTTGCCATAAGTATTCAAACATGTAACTATTTGCAAAAGTAGCAATACCACAGCTGAATATGCTTCAGCTGGAAATCTACATCATAACTCCGGATTTCGAGTTAGTAAGATGAAATTTTGAGTTAGCTCTGCCTGATTTCCCTGATAGCTTGAAGCTGATGGCGCAGGCGCACGTGCACCTCTAGCTTAGCTCTAGCACCGTATGCTAACAGTGCTAACAGCTTCCACCCTCTGCTTCAGGGTAAGGAAATGTTGGAGTCGTAGACTTCTTGCTGTTCTTCGTGCTGCCATTGATGTGACCTATATTTCACCTTTCAGTCAAAATGTATATGTCAATATGTTTTTAGCAGTTGGCAACACATATAAAACACTGGTACCACATGGTAACTAACTCATAACCACTTATAAGCATAAATGTGGGCAATGATGTTGGCCACTTACGTAGATCTCTACAATGGCTCCCTGCAGAAGTCTAAATCAGGCATTAGTTAATACTTGTGAAATCTTAAACTTTTAACAGCCATGTGTATTTACATTTTCCATCAGTCACTTTTCTTATCCACATATCCAATTTAGGGTGCCAGTTAATTTAATAAACATGCTTTTGTACCTTCAGAGGAAACCGGAGTGCCTTGAGTGAACTCATATGCCGTATTTTTAGGCATTTAATCTAAGATAAAGAGAGCTATTTTGAGTAGATGTTGATCAAACAAATTTCAAATTCATAGAGAAAAATGTGTAAATGTTTATTGCTCTTGGAGGACATGAATTGTACATGCAGCACTGTTCTTTTGAAGGTTAGCGCAGCTTCCAGATGTGTCATTGTGTTTCACAGCTGTGGTATGACACAAAAAGCAGCCCTGTGTGATTTTGAAAATAATTGAAATATGCACTCTGCAAACACATTGTAATTATTTGCCCTTCTCACGGCATGGTACAAAAGAGGAAGTACATTAGTTAGTAAAGAAATGTAGGCTGAAACAAACAGTATTATTATTACTCTCTGCTGTAAATTACCTTTATCAGTCATTTTGAACTGCTTGCTCCTTGTGCTTTGGTTTCAGCTGTGATGGAGCACAAGATGCTGAAAGAAGCTCGGAAAGCTATGTTACCCTGGATGAATGGCCAGCCCATTTATGCTCCCATCAACTCCAACGCTTCCTCCCAGGGCGTTCCCATTCTGTATTCAGGTGAGTGAAAGAAAAGCACAATAAGACTCGTCTTTAATCCTTTATTTGCATTGACGGAAAATGAACCTCTAAACAATGTGGAATTCTGCATATGGGGATCAGAGCTTTTATTCACTTCAGCTGCTGAAGGTAACAGACCTGCAATAAAAGCCTTTGAAGCAGGCTTGTATTGCAGTCATGCCCTTATTTATTTATTTATTTATTTATTTATTTATTTATTACCTCTGGATGTATTGTAGTTTGTTTCCACCATGTGAACTCTTTTTTTTGCAAGAACCCTTGATTTTTGGAATCTGCTCAGGCTGCTCTGTCTGTTTTCTGCATTACCGTAACAGTGTTAAAACCATAGACTGTATATAAAAGATGATTCAAAGGTCACTCATTGGTTTGTGGACTCTTGCTTTTTTACACCTGTTTGTATTTTTTTAAAATCTGGATTTGATATTAGTCAGAAATGGGATTTTTGCGTGATAATTTAGCCCTGACCTGAAACATATTCTGCTTTATCTTCTCTTTTACTTCAAAGCTGACGGTAATTCACAAAATAAACGTCATGATGTATTCAGGAAGTGTTGAAACAAGTGCCTGAGTAGGTAAACAGAAAAATGTTTACTAAGGCAATAAAGCAAGAATAGTTATTTGGTAAGCTTATATACAGTCTGATTTCTCTTTGCAGTCAGAGGAGTCGCCCCCTGCTGGCCAATAGAAAGAATACTGGTTTAAGCCACTTGACTTTGTCTTTTTTATACAGTCTGTGTTTAATACTGGCTCAACAGTTCATGTGAGCATTTCAGTGGTCACCAATGCTTCATTTCTTAACAGGGCTTTCATTGCTCAGTTAACGTGTTACAATAACACCCTTATTTACTCAGCCTATAACAACATTGCACATCAGATACGGTTAAAGCACTTAAAGCAATCATAATCTTACTTATTTCTTATTTTCTAATTGTACTCTGTATATCTGTATCTCTAGTATATATTCCTTTTCTGTGTACTTGCAATATTTATATAGAGATGTATATATTGTAAATACCATATGTTCTATTTCTGTACCACTGTTTTTTGCATCATGACACTGCAACAAATTCCTTGTTTGTGTGCAAATTTGGCGATACTCCTCCCTTCAAATGTCCAGAGAGTAACTTGAGTTCTTATAGGTTCAACAGTTGTTGTTTATCTTCTTAATCGCTGTCACTTTGGTTTCAGGTTCATACTCAGACTACCCAACCAAGCACAACTTTGCCATGGCTCCCATGCAGCTGTCACCCATGGGCCTACAGCAGCAGCCCCCACCACCTCCTTCACACCATGGCAACAGCAGTGTGGGTGGAAGCATTCGAGGTAACAACCACGTGTTGGAATACCTGGAGAATCAAGTGAGAGGGCTTGATGTCATTGCACCTCAGGTAGCTCCTCATGCTGTCCAGAATATGCCTCCATTACAGGCTCAGCCTGCTCCTCCACAAGTTTCCTACACACCAGGACCTCCGAGTATGTTGTCAGCACTGGATGAGATGGGGGCGAGAGGGATGGAGAGAAGAGTGATCACCCTGCCTCCTATTATCCAGCGTGTACCCAGCTTTTCTTCACGCAGGGGCCCTGGTGGTGGAGATGGAGCTAGGGGGGTTCCCAGGATGTCCAGCCAGTCGAGTGGGAGTACAAACCGCTCTGCAGGTGGTCTCCACCGCAACAGTCGTGGGTCAAGAGACAGATACAGAAGTGCCTCTCCTCCCAGGCGGGGAATCCTGCGTGATTACATTGATGATTCGGATAGGGATAACAGGCGGGGAAGAGAATCGCACAGGGGTTCAAGGAACGAGAGAAGGGGTTCGTCTAGGCGCCGTGCACGAAGTCGCGATGACCTCATGGATGAGCTGCAAAGCAGAGCTCCTCGTAGACAGAGGAGCTACTCACCTCCCTTGCACCGCAGCGGGTCATGGAGCTCAAATGAAGAGGACAGTATGAGAAGGAAAGGAGGAAGAGAGAAGGACTGGCCAGAGTTGCCCCCCAGCTACCACTCCATCGACATCCAGCCTCCACGCAGTAACAACCGGAGGAACTACGACCGCCTTTCTGTAAGATCCACACACAGCTAGTGACACACTCTCACCCAGTGTTGTGTCCTTTTATTCTTCTTTTATCTTGCATGGCTTTTAATATCCCAGCCACACCTTTAGGGTCAGTCCACCACTGTGATCCAAAGAGAGATATAACAGCTTTGTCAAATAATCATACAACGACTCCAGAATTATTGTATTTTAACTGAAATATGTTTAAAATCCTGACTGAGGAAACAGAAAATGCATGCATTTCATACACTGAAACGATTCAGTGTATGAAATGGGTTAAAAAGGTTTTACCATGTAGCATACCGTAATAGCAAAACAATGAGAAAACTACAAAAGTAGGCAGTTTTCAGAACTGCATTTACGGGTTTTAATTAATTGCAAATTAAGCACTTTTTTCCCCCCATACATGTGTACCTGAAGGTGTGGATGAAGTGCCATTCATTTAGTCTTAACTACTTTCATTTTTTTTTAATTTCCTCTGTCTTGGTGCTTGTCTCTACCTGTGAGCGTCGACTCATCTTTAATTCTAATTACACCTTTTTCACTTTTCTCTCTTAGGATAGAAGCTCCCGTAGCAGCACCACTGTAGTCATCTGAAACATTTCTGTCTTTTTGTGCTTTTCTTGAAAACGGTAAAAATGAAGACGAAGAAGTCGGTGTCTGTTTGGTCACCTGGAAGGAACAAATATGTTGTTGATTCATTTAGTAGTGCAAATATACTGTACGAGTATAATTGTAGCCTGCATGTAACGGCACCAAAAATAACTGTTCAGTTGATGCTGTATACTGCAGGTGATGTGCAGCTGCGTGAAGTCTTGTTATTGATTGTTATTAATATGATTGTATGAGATTCTTGTCCTAGTTCTCCTAAATTGTCTTACTTGTGGTGATGGATTTTGTGGGTTAAGTACGTTTGCCATTGAAAAAAGGTGCCTGTGCTGAAAAAGATCCAGGACTTGCAGAAGAGATTCCAAATTTCTAGTTTTACTTCACGGTTAAGTACAAGTTTAATAAAGATACAGTGTTTATTTGTTTTTGTTTTGCTGTTAGGTTTGTTTTTTACAGGAATTCATTTTTTGCCTTCCTCATGCTATTTAAAAATGATTTTTATATATATATATATATATTTTTTTTTTATCCATTGGATAAAGTAGTAACGGTAGCAATGGAAACTACATTTGCAGAAAGATGGACTGATTAGTGGACGTTTTGAGAACTGGACGCACCCACACCAAAATATAATTGTGCCTGGATTTTTTTTTTAAATAGAGATGTAGCTTTATTGTAAAGTATGTGTTTTTAATAAAATCTGTACGATACAGCCTGTGTGACGTCGATCTTTATTTAATTAGTCCTGTTGTTGCAGCCCATTACCCAGGGGTGATTGGATTACTTGGAAGTTTGGGATACTAAAGTCACGTATCAGTTTGCATTATGAATTTATATAGTACTATAGTATAGTTTGCTGTGGCCCTGTTTTAGTCATATTAGTCATTTAATTAAAACACCCCAATCTTAACTGCCTGAGAAAATGAGAGTAAAAAATATTAGACCATGTAGGGAGAAGAGTAATTCAAGTGTTTAATACGGCTGATAAATGGCCGGATAAAGCACCTTTTTACTGTGAGTGAGCACTGCAAGCCTCATTCATCCAATCACACACACATTCCTACAAGCGCTTGATACAAGATGCACTGGGGTTCAGTATTTTCCCAGAGGATACTTCAGCATGCAGAGAGGAGGAGCCAGGGATCAAACCGCAAACCTTCAGATTGTTAGGTGGCCCACTTTACCACCTGAGCCACAGTCAATGCACACCTAAGTAAATGTCAGGTGCTTCGGAGGACAAGACGTCATAGAAACAAGTGGAAAATTTGATTTCTGCTGAAAATCAAACATAAAAGCTGAAAAATCTTTCCCTGAACATGCTTGGAGTGACTGAAATTTCATTTGCTGAACCATTAGAACAACACTCTCATTTCAATCAATTCTTCCTGCTAAAGTGTAAAATTAGCTGAATGGGGAGCCGAAGATCTCACTGACTGAAGCTGAAGTGCTGAAATGTGAGCTGTATTTTCTGAATGTTAGTCAGCCCACATGTGTCTTACATCTGTTACAATCTCGGACCGTTGTGCCACTAAAGCTCAAACCAAAATATACAAAAGTGGCTAACGTTCAGTTTTTGAATTGTGAAAAGGACAAAAAGGGAATATGAATCTATTCATCAAGAATTAAACAGTAATAAACAAACATGGCGCCCTCTCTAATTCAAAGATGTTATTTTGTCAAAGCTAGGAGTGATATTGCTCTTTATACACATGGCTGAGCCAATGGCTGTGTAAAAGAAGATTTCCTGGTCATTTTCATTAACCAACAGGAGCCCAAATCCACATTATGATCAACAGCTACATTCACCCTGGGGAAAAATGAGAGAGGAAGCCAACCTGGCCCTGGATGTCACGGTCTGGTGATTTATAGAAACTTACCTCACAGTAAATAGGACACAAACACTCTTTAGCTCAAAATAGAAGTGAAGACCTTTGACGTTACATCAGGTTTAATTTAACCTTGTCTTTGTTTAATCTTTGCCAAAGAAGATCTATGTACCAAGTGCTCTTCATGCCAGTGACTTAAAGACAGAAGCTGTGCAGCTCTGAGATCAGCAGTTTCTTAAACACCAAACTGAGTCACTGTTTATGCTCCTATATAAATAATGATTGAAATTACGAAAAATGTACTCTAATATTAAAACAACTAACTGTATTCAGCATTTAAAGTGGATCGATAGGAAGTCTGAATCTGAGGATAGTTCAAGTAATACAAAGAGAAAAGATTCATTTAAAACTTGGAAGTCTGATTTGTCCCACACAGACTTCATATTCTGAAGTTCTTCTTTTTTTACTCTTTCAATCTGCTCTTCTGCTAACAAGTGACATGTGAGCTGTTGTTACATCAGGTAATGTCCTACAATTATCTGGAGTCTAATGCACAGGTGAGTTGTGTTGTTGTTGTGAGTGGCTGGCATGGTGCAGAAATGAATAGCTGACTTGATGTGGGAATGAGTCAGTTGTATTGTGAGCGCGTGGGCCACAGGATGATTAAGGTTGTGATTACCTTGGCAGTGATTTTTATAATTGCGATGATAAAGGTGCCACACAGAGGACCCGAGGTTTTTGTTTGGGGAGATCGTGGAAGGAGGAGACATGACTGATGACTGGGACAGGCACTTCTGCAAAACTTACCAGGAAGAATACACGCAACCTGACGCAAAGAAAACTGTAGTGTGCCATCAAACATAGCTGAGTCCTGCAGAAAAATACATGGCTTCTCCAGAGGCCGTTTTGTGGCAGCTAGAAAACAGCGCCATGTGGGGATTAAAATCAAATCCAGATAGAGCAGCTTCTGTTTTTTCCACTGGCAAAATACTGGCATGATTGTCTGGCAACCAGACGCGCAAGATTTTGGAGTAGAGTATTTAAGACCTACAGCTAACAACATTTGTTGGTGTCTTTTTCATCTCCCACTTTGACTAGAAGCTTGTATCAGCATCAGCAGGGTTTGTTATTCCCTCCCTAATAATAATTTCCTTTAAATTATTTAACCTTAAATTGTGAAAATGCATTGTCATGACAGAGTTATACTAAAGGCCAATCTGTATGCTAAATATTTCAGAATGTAAAGCTCATTAAATTAACGTGTTACTCTGCGTTTCCAGGACTACAATCATTTCACAGCTGAGCTGCTGTCCCCTGGGAGCCCAGTGCATTATGGGTTACACCCAGTGCAGAAACTGTGACATCAGATACCGGTAACTGTTTTCATACTCTGCAGTCTCCTGATATCAAAGAGAAGTTCCGTAGTTGTTCCTATTAACTGGCGCTGCGATAATTACAAAATGTACTGCTGCAAAAAATGTGTATATTATGTAAATTTCTTGCTAGTTTAGCTTTATGTTTACTTTTATGTCTATGTCTAGTTTTTTTGTTTGTTTTTTTATGGTCGGGAATTGCACAGCAACAAGCATCTCACTGCATCTCGTACTATGTATGTAAGTTTTAATTTGAAAAAGCAAGGAAAGTTTAAATTACCCTATTTAAAAAAAATCTAAAATCGTTTTATACATTAAAACTTATGAAGTCATAAATCCAGCCTTATTTATCAAAGTCAAAATGTTCACACAGAATCTCTGACGTATGTTATGCACAAACCTGGCTGACAGAGATGAGGGGATGACTCACCTGTGTGGGTGTAATATGGGCTAACATCTATTATTAACAATGGCACGGTTCATAATAAGTCATGTTAAGAGTGTAAGGCCATGAGAGGTTCTGAAAATGTCAGTCATAATAATTACCTTTTTATTTTTCATTCTTTTTAAATCACACCCATCTTTTTTTTAAATAGAAAAACTAGGTGCCTGTTGATTTCAGACTTTCTAATTAAAAGGCCATTTTTGAATCCATGTTTGTTGTGACGCTGTAGCGCTCAGTGCAAGGTCTCAGATCTGGCCTGCAGGTGGGGCTGTGGACTAAGTTAGTGAAGAAGTAAACATCCTGGACACACCGGCAGACGAGAGGTTAATCAAACAGGTAGAGCTGGGATATTCTTCAGCGTTGATCATCGCGCTCCACATACTGTCTGTGTTATAAGAGGTTTATTTTTTAGCAGTTTGATGGACAATTTCGGGAGATATTGAGGGGATACCAAGTGAATGACTCTATACTGTGATGTAATTTGATCATTTAATTTTACTAGAAGTTTAAGTCATTAAATGACAACAACAAACTCGTCCTTACAAATGTATTATCTAACATATACAACAGTGAAATGCTCAATCACATGAAACATTCGTCCTTAGCTGAATAACAGCGATTATGATGAACTTTCAGAAGATATCCTTTCCCCCTCCCTCTCAATTAAACATTAACACTTAAATCCAAATAAAAACGGCATCAAACAACCGGTTATCTGACAGCCTCACCTCACAGCCTACACTTTAACCATGACAAAGGTGGTTTTAGTCTTTATGAGGGGCTCTTCATAGACTCGTGTCCTTCTTAGTCCATAGTCTTATCACTCCAGGCCATTGACTTCCTCTTGGCCAGTTCCATCCAGGATGGCTGGCCGCTGTCAGACATGGATTGCAGCACCGACGGCAGTGTGGGTGATGATGACGGTGATGAAGAAGACGCTGCATTTTTCCGTGACCATCTGTCCTCACGCGGCCTTTCTGGAACTTTGGTGGGGCTTAACTCTGAAAAACAAAACGCACAAAGGATCTAGGTCAGATGGGATCACTGAGGATATTAAATAATGAAATGTGTTTATACGGTAATGATTTATGACCACTCTGCGCAAACACACCTGCGAAGTTTACTGCTTGTCTTTCCTCTGTATCTTTGATTACAGGTGCGGTTTTTGCCAAGGTAGGGGATTCACTTGATCCCTGCATGTCTGTATGAGTTTTTCTCAATTCCACCTAAGAACACACATTCAGGACAATCTTGTCAGTTCAAAAACATCCACACATCTGTTCATGGCCTGCATTTCAACCACCGTCAGAAAGTGTCATAAAAAGTCCATAAAACAATCATAAATTTAATCTGCTAATAAACCCAGTCAAAATGATCAGTTCCATTGCATCAAAGCATGTTGGTAGCCATCAGGATGTCAAAATGAATGAATGACACATGCTAGCCTACTGTTATAGGTGCCAAATAGAGACTTTTTAAACATTTATACTTTCAAATGGGCATAAATCTGACTGCCATAGACAGCAAGGGGAGGTCAGGCAGCACTGTGAGGATGGAAAATGATATGAAAGACAGTTATAAAGAAGTACCACAAACCCCCTTGGGTCCAGGCGGTGTGGTCCACTCTCCTCGTCTCTCTAAAAAAGCAGCCTTCTCGCTTACAGAACCAGACCAAATTGCTCTTCGGGTTGTGAGTGGCGGAGCCTCTTTTTGCTCACTGACTTCTCTCTCTCCTCTTCCTGATGCAAAAGCTGAAGCTGAAGCTGAACCAACAGCTGACGAGGCTGCGGGGGCTGAGGTCAGCGCTGAAGGTGTGGGCTTGAGCTGCTGGGCAGACTGGAGACCTCGATTGCTCCAGGAGGATTGCTGCTGGCCTGAGGAAAGGTAAGACTGCGCAAGAGACTGTGCGGCGCTGCCTTGTGCAAACTGAAACGTGGTGTCTGTTTGTGAAGGGGAGCGCAAAGGAGACTGGGTTGTCCACGGATTGGCGGCCACCACTGAATGTGAGGCAGACTTAGTTGTATTCATCTGGTCTTCACTGGTGTGTTTCGACATTTGTGGATCTCTGGAGGCATTCGACAGCACAGGAGATGCCCTCTGTTGCAGAAATACTGGCGATGTTTTGACAGTCTGTGCTTGGCTTCCGCTTTGAGCCGTTTCTGCCGATGACTGCTTTGCAGCTTGCACAGTCTGTGTCCGTACTGGTGTAAAAGTCTCTGTTGGATTTGTGGGCTGCGCTTGTGCCTGCGGTCGAACTGCAGATTGCACGTTTGCCTGCAAATTTCCTGCAAAATCTCTGGGGAATCTACTAATGAAAAGCTGTTGGAGGCTCTTGGTTTTTTCCATGGCCAGAGCCATCCAGGACACCTCAGATGAGGCCGTCTGCGGGGCAGGCTGAGGCTCCCGGGGTGTAGCTTCTGCTTCTTTGGGGTGTGCAGGCATCGTCTGAACATCTGAAGTTTCGCTGGTAAATGGAGCATTACGATTGTCTGGAGGGGAGAAGCCAGATGAGGTTTGATCTAAGGGAGACACACAAATCTGTTAGATATGCTTGGCAGCAATGTTACTGTTAAAGTTCACCCGGGTGGTATCTTAATGAGTACAAAGTTCCCGTGTGATCAGTAAAAATTTGATCTTCCTAGAGTGATTATTTACCATGTTAAACAGCAACAACAACGCACACCTGTGCAATATTAACTCTGTAATTAAAGAGATAATGGCTGTGAGAAGCTGCTTCACTATCAGTGTAAATTTAAAGCAAATCTCCAAATTATTCCACTTAATCTCAGACACGGTGGACATTATGTCAGTATTCTGCTATATTATATATTCATTTCAATCTAATCTTCATTTTATTTTTTTTCCTTTAGACATTTAGTCTAAATTCTTTTTTTTGTTTTCCTTTTTGGTCTTATTTACGTAGCAGGATTTTTTTTTTATTTGTGAAACATTTTTTTAAAACTATTTTGCGTTCTTTTAAACCTTCTACATAACAATGTTAGGAGCTCTGAAAGACTCACCAGCTGGTCTGAGCTCTCCAGAGGAGGATGGTGTCCAAGATGCATTTGCTTGCAGCTTTTTTTCACTTATTTCCTGCAATTTTTGGTCACCTTGGTCCTCACCCAGTGCCGACTTTGAATGCCTGTTAGAAGAGGTATCAGAGCGAAATCTAAGTGATTGAGATGTGGAGCGCAGTTTGATACCGAAAGCTGTTTTTCCTTGTTCCTGCTCCTGGGCCTCCTTTGCTTCCACCGCCTCCTCCACCGCTTCCTGGCTGCTCGCGATCTCCTCCGCCTCAGTAGCGCCTGTGTCTGCAGGTGCATCTTTAGATGCTGTCACTGATTCCACCTTTTTGAGGCTGTCTCTCCTGTCCCGGGGAACAGCTGAGGTTTTTGGCGGTGCGCCTTCTTGCCAGAACCTTCCTAAAGCAAACGGACGCTCTCTTGGCTCTTTATGTTCCTCCTTTTCCCTGCTTTTCTCCTCCATTTCCCTGGTGATCCTGTTCCTGGCTTCAGCCCGTTCCAACACTCCCAAAAAACTGCCCGATCGGGGTCTTTCTCCATCTTGGTTTCTCGATGCGGTGACAGAGATGTGGAAAGAGCCAGATCCTTGGGTATATTTTTTAATTCCTCTTGTGGTCTCGCCATCACCTTGAACCTCCTGTCTAGCAGAGGAAGACCTGAATGCCATTCCTGAGGGATTGTCATCATGAGGCATTAGTTGCTTCTCCAAATCCCCTTGTCTTTGTTCCTTCAGTCCTGATTCTATGAAGGACGAGTGTGGACGTTCACCAGATGCTGAATCCACACGTCTGCGAGGTTTAACTCGAGGTACTTGGGAGGCTACAGTCTCAGGAAGAGCGTGGTCCTGTTTGGAGAAACTTTGACCGGATGGTTTGGGTAGCACCTCTGATGTGACCGGTGCCACTTCTGCACATTTTGAAGGAAGACGCTGATGTACAACGGGAACACCAGCTTCTTCTTCTTCTACTCCTTCTTTTTCTTCTTCTTCTTTTATTTCCACTGTCAGTTCTTCTTGAGCACCAAGATGCTGTTTTAGGTCTTTGACAGGCTCGGGTCGGTCAATGTTGTTCATGGTGTCTAAATGAGACCGAGAGACAGTCTGAAGATAAATAAAAAAAGAGAGAGAGAGCAAGAGAGAGAAATATCAAGGGCAGGAAAGTGAAGTGGTGAACTCTTTGTTTACACAAAGAACATACAAGAGAGAGAAATAACTACAGCAACTTACTGCAGCAACTTTCATCTTAGTGCCGGCCCTCTGGTTTCTGGGTTTGATAGACATTCGGTGGCGTGCAGCAGAAGTGTCTAAGCGGGAAGTGAACTGAGCCGGTGTACTAAAATCTGACGGGACCTCAGCAGCCGAAGAAGGAGAAACAGAGGGGACGGAAAGAGGAAAAGCATGGGATGGAGTCGAGGGAAGAGATTTGGTAGGTGCAGGTTTGGGGATGGGTGAGAGAGTGCGAGATGTTGGCTGAGATATCGCCTGCAAAGAAAAAACAAGTAACCAAAATCACTGTACAAACCTGCAAACAACGGGCTAAGAGAAAGAGCTAGAAAATACACTGTTTGGGATGTCATATTATCACATGTGGTTGTAACCTCTATTACCTATCTGATATTCTATATGGAGTGGAGCCGGTGGGGGGGGGGGCAAGCTTGCAGGGACACAGTTTAATGGTGACAGTTATATTGTTTAAACATTTAAACAAGAACTTTACAAATCAATTCCAGATTTATTTTAATCAACATTAAGTTACATTTAAAAAAAAAAAGTTTTTTAGTTCATAAGGTGCATTTCTACTCTGCATAGCTGAGTATTTGATCTACATTCATTTGCCTCTCGCCCCCCCCAAAAAAGGAATAGCCCTCCGTTATAAGAACCATCTGGCTCCATCACTCATTCAACTTTTGGAAACAGCGTTTCAGAGAGTGACAAATTCCTTTCTTACAAGCAACACAGAAAGTGAAGTTTACGTCCAGTCAATCCCACGTACACCGTAAATCCTCAGGAGTGTCCAGACCGTGCAATAATCTGTGTCTTAAAATAGTCCCCAACATATGCACCAGTTTCTCCTGCTTAAATAAAAAATTTACAGAGACCAGCTGTTTTAGGGATTACTGTGTTATATACTGTTTTCTTAAATGATGCTATATATTTATAACCTCACTTTTTTTCAAATATAACTATAGTAGGAAATAAAGGGGGTACAGCGCTGGCCTTTTTTAATGGGATTTGTTGAGAATAAAAACATATGATCAGAACACTTTATGCTTGTTTGTTAACTTTTAAACAAATGTAAGTCCGGCATTCGAATCCACGCATCATCTAATGAGCAGGATTATTCACCTTTGTAAGGGTTTCCTGAGATGTATTGTCTTCTCCTGAATCATGAGGAGGACTGTGAGGAAGTGACTCCTGGCTGCTCAGATCTGCTGGACGTCTCATTGGCAGAACCGTAGGAGGTGGGCCCAAATGCATTTTCTGCTGCTGAAGCTTCATCTGTGACGACAGAGCGCAGCGCGAGGGTTTTAATAGTCACTGTTACCATAAGCTTAAACAACAGGCTTAAAATTTAAAAAGTGCCGTACCTGCAGAGCTTTGATTTTGCTGTGAACGTTCTCCTGAGATAAGACCCTGGTGGGTTCAGGGTCTGTCATGACCAGGTCATCCAGAAAGATGCTGTCGTGGGACAGCGCTCGCGATCCCATAATGCCCTGTGCGCATCTAAGTGGAAACAGAAGAAGGATGAGTCAAAGTAAGGACAAGTAAATGAATCTGAAAGATAATGTTTAGAAAGACGTTGGTCACGTAAACACTCACACCAAATCTTCTTCTGATCCGAGACCTTCTCCTGCAGTGATGTCACTGGCTGACTGGCTGAGCTTGGCATTTCCTTCTCCGCCTGCTCTCTTACTTCTTCCAAAGAGACGAGATTTCAGATTCTTGATCTTGGATCTTTTATGTCCTAACAGAGATTGAGAAAGAGACAGATCCAGTTCACATCATTTCCAACACACATGAACAAGAAGAACTCACATGATCTCGCACACTCTCTATTTTCTATTTTCGATACGTTCTTTAATGAGCATCTGTTTCATTGCTATTTCACTTCATGACAATGCGCTTCCGTTATCGCTCTCATGTTAAACCCCAAGACAGATCACCTCACCTGCGACGTCCTCTGTGCTTTCTTCTGCATCTCCAGAGAACGACTCCATCGGTCTGATACCTAAAAGAAAAAAAAAGGTGAGAGGTAAGCGTTCAGTGGAAAATCCTTCGCTCGTTCTCTTTGCAGGAGTAAACATGGACTCAAGGTTCAAAGGTTTATTACTGGTCATTATCAGTTAGGAGGGCTGGGTGAGGACAGTCTGTTGTTAAGATGAACAATATCTTAAGCAATGTTACATGTGGCATTGCCAAGATAAAACACTCTAGGTACTGCAGAGTAGGAAGAAGCTGTTAGGATCTGAAGCATGACATCGCTCTTTGCAGTCTGAGTAACATGTTTGATGAACCAAGCAAACGCTAAAATCTTCCTCCACTGCTTTACCGTCTTACAAACATCCTGACTGAGTTGGCGTGTTACTCTAAGCTAAAGTCGTTACCAGTCTTTTTCATGAAGATCTGCCTCACATGTGTATGTCCCACCTTCTGCAGGGTGCTGGTGTATCTAAGGAACTGTTGTCAACAGAGAATGAGGCTGTATAACTGCCTGATAAGACAAGATGTGCCCGGTTATCGACAAACAAGCAAAGTCCACACTGCACCTCTCATGCCACCGATTACACCCTTTTTACTTGATCCTCAAAAAAGTTGCT
>VOQK01014865.1:33966-45066 GCA_015052645.1 Benitochromis conjunctus
CTGGCCGAAACTGGGTCATGCAATTGGATAATGGTCCTGAGCAAAGCAGCAAACCTAGAAAAAGTGTTGCAATGGCCTAGTCAAAGTCCAGACCTGACTGAAATGCTGTGCTGGGCGAGCTGTGCATAAACAAATTCCTGTAAACCTCAATGAACTGAAGCAACGTCGTAACGAAGAGTGGGTCAAAATTCCTCCACAATAATGTGATACAGTCATACAGAAAACATTAACTTAAAGTTATTTCTGCTTAACATGGTTCTACAACCTGCTGAATCATGGGGTCTACTTAATGTATAGATTCCTATGAAAACTTTATTTTTTGTTTGCCTCGACATATAATTAGGTATAAACATATGTAATGACTATGGCAGAAGAAATTCCAGTCAAAAATAAAGGTTAAATGGACTATAGTTTAAAATGCATTCTCCTCACTGTGCTGATACAGTTCTCACCTCCTGTCAGACCAGAGGAAAACGCTGTGAAAGACCTGAGCTCGTCTACCGACCGAGAAACCAGGCGCGCGCACATTAAACTCTCGCTCAGTTTCAGCAGTGTGGCTCTGATGTGATTTAACACTGACCTATACTTGCGAAGAAAGAACCCGACATGCTCCAATGTCATCCAATTCCTCACCAGTGTGGGGGAAAGGAGGTGGTCTGTCACCGTCTCCCCTCTGTTCTTGAGGAAATGAGCTGAATAAAAAAAACATGAGTCAGTGGTAGGAGAGAGCTCAGATATTGTAATATCCAGAGGTGTCCTGATTTTTCATTTCTGCGTGACGCATCGTTTTTAGGATCGCTCTATTGTCTCCAACATGTTTGATATGGTGTTGTATTATCTGCAACAATGACATCAAAGCTGTGTGTGGATAAATGTTGAGTGGAAGGATAGAAACTCATTCAGCCACCAGTGTGAGAGGTGCTTTAGGGTCAGCGGGGGTTTATTGTGAAGGCTTGATATGAGTGTCAGTGTGAAGAAATCAATATGACATACACCAGCTGAGGGTAACCGAATCACAAGCGTAGTCACGACTCTCACGTGTGGTTGTGGAGGCACAAAAGTCCCCATTGAAGACACAAAAAGAAAGAAGGAAAACAAAATGTTGTAAAAACCCAAAAAGTCAACACAATTTAAACTTTCCTATCTCAAAACAACAGGAAAGTTGTGCTTCTCTTCAGCCGCATTTGTGCTTAGACCACTGTGGAAGCACTGAGGACAGCTTGATAATGGGCCTCCACTCCGCTCTTGTCTGCCTTTATGGATGTGCACAGAGGAAGATGAATGAGATTCTTTATTCATGAAGGTAAGAGGAAATTGGTTCCTTGGCATTGCCTTTGTGTGCTGCTCAATGTAAACCGTGAACATATTGTGTCGGGACATAATGGAATCCTCAGGTCACCAGCCGGGACCGTGATGGATAGCTCCTTATCTGTGCTCCACAAGGAAACAAACCCAGAAATAATAAACAATATTGAGCTGTTGCGGCACATCTTTCCACTCGTTGGACTTGAAGGAGGATAGCTTAGTTTGTTTTGTGATTCCTTTTGTGATTTCCCTCCCCCCCACCCCTTCCTCCCGTTGGTGGCAGCAAAGCAATAAGTTTGGTGATAAATGTTCTAGACTGCTGCCGTTGACCTGTCGAAAACAGTGGCCGGAGAGAGATCTTGTCTCCCTCTGTGTCTCTTCCAGTATTGAAGGCAACCTTTTCATTTTGTCAGAGAAACACCCCCGCATCCATGGAAAACACTGGATCTATTCCCTCTCTGCCAGGAGTCTGGCATGACTCATCTGCTCTGTAGGACAAAAGGTCAAAAATCCCTACTCTCTCTATGGTCTCAGAGACAGCCTTTTTTCTTTATTTACGTAGGCAAAGTGCAAGAAATGTACATTTGATTTACAGCGGCAATAATCTAGAAAATATACTTTACTGTTGCCTTCCCGTCATCTCAAAGCTGTCTGGTAAATATCCTCTGGCATCAACCCGGTATTTTCACATAGAGAACTGCTGCTCACTGGATATTTCTTTTTCGCAGGCCATTCTCTGTAAACCCTACAAATGTCTGTGCAGAAAAATCCCGACAGATCAGCTGTTTCTGAAATACTCAAACCTGCCCATCAGGCACCGACCACCATATCACGCTAGAAGTTATTGAAATCATCTTTTTTTGTCCATTGTGATGCTCAGTTTATACTTCAGCAGATATTCTAGACCATGTCTGCATGTTTAAATGCAATGGGTTGCTGCGATGTAATTAGTGGATTAGATATTAGCATTAATATGCAGTTGAACAGGTGTACCTAATTTAGTGACCAGTGAGTGTATATTAACAATGCCTAACATGACTGTTCGGTAAAGGACACAAATCCACAAACGTTTATCAACCAAATCTGAAGTTCCACCGTAGCTTTGCAGACCTTTTTTATCCTCTTTTAGCTCATTGTTTTGGATTTAGCCTGGAAGATAAAATTAGCACCTCGCTAGTAAATATAAGGGAACATTTACAAAGATGAAATGACTGCAAATCAATGCTGTGTTGCTCCTTGTCTGCTGCTCACTAATTAATTAACTTAGTAAGTTTCAAATGTGTCAGGGCTGTGTTTACAGCTTGTTTCTGTGCCATTAAAAATGCCAAAGAATTAATGCTGCTTTGTAATATGTGAAATATTCATACCATCTTTAACTGGCAGAAGATATATATATTTATAGGCCGAACATTTAGCATTAAAAACATGACCCACATTATGTTCCTTCTACTTAAAATGTTTATTTTATATTGTAATCTAAAAATATTCTCCTGTGGGCCTGATATGATTTACACATACTGGGATATTTATAGGGTTAGTGCGGTTTACAAAGCCACACAGTCTGGAAATTGAATATGTCAAACTGACACTCACCACTAACAGCAGCACACACCTGAGCAACCTCTTTCCCGTGCCCCTCAATCAAGTTCTTATCATTAGTTCCTCATCTGCGCATATTCACGCCAGAATTCACTCCTCATTATGCAAGCGGTGCAGAGCTGGACAGAGTCTGCTGCTCTCTGGAAAATAGTCCACCTGTCGATCTGTCAGTCCCGCATGCCTTACCTGACTCCATGGAGAAGGCTCTGTCCTCTTCTCAGTGGCTCTCTCTGCTGATAATCTGTGACAGAGGCAAGGTTTAGACAGGTGTAACAATCTCTAATGGTCGTGTCAGTCAGAAAGCAGCCTACCTGGTGCACGCTGGCGACAGAATCCATCCAACACTGTGGAGGTGCGCATATAGATGTTTTTTTTTCTTTCCCATTGCCTACAATATTAAATAGTTGTCTTATATTGTGTAGTTGCTCGATAAGAAAACTCAGAAGAGGGCCACAAGATTTTCTTGCCCATATGGGATGGACTGCTCCGGGCCCTGATGGATTATAACCACAGCAGTTGATGTCTTCATTTATAAAACAAGCAACAAGGAATCATGATGGTGGAGTAAGCTACATTGCTCATATGAGTATCACCTAATCCTCCTCCACGCGTTTGCAGTGTCACAAGCAGTGCCCTAATTAACACTTTGTCCCTACACGATTGTTAGAAGCATTGATTACAGGAATTATTAGTGAGCGCCAGGATGGATTATTGATTGGGATATGACTTGCAAATCCTCTGCGAAGCGGAGCGTAATTCCTAGCGACGAGCACCCTCGTTTTATACTCATTTATATTCTTACTTGTGTACCAGTTTGATTTCATCATTTGTTATCGCCTTGCGTTTAGACGCCGCTGAAGTGAAAAATGGCTGCTTGCCTAGACTTCCTCTAGTGCTGGGTCTTAATAGGCTGTCGTGGGAATAGGAGGAGAGATTGATTCTCCTGTTGATTTCATTAGATGACATCAAAGCGGGGAAATTGCAGCAGAGAGCAGGAATGCATCTTCGGTGAATGGGAAATAATGCCCTGTTTGAATTACACTGTGAGAACATTGGCAGGGACATATGACCTTGTCAATGGAGATATTGTAATTATGATGTTTTTCTCATCAGGGAAGTTTTCTGGGGGCATCACGCTGGGGTAGATTATGATAATAAGGTATTTGGATTGTGATGCAAGAGCAGGCAAATAGGTTTTATAGCGCCGCGGATCAGTGAAAGAATCAATATCTGTAAAGAGTTTTTGCATTCATAGTATGTCTGAGTCACTGCAGGTATTCAGTCAGCCAGGTGCCCAGGGAAAGAGTTGCTATGTGCAGTGTTCTCCTTTTGAATACGTATAAATTACAAGGATAATTTTCAGTTTTCAAATGAGGATGAAGCTGTTGTTGGGCAAACTTTGAAAAAACACCATCAGGCAACATGAACAAGCTAAAGCTGAATATCAGGTGGCCAGAAGGTTGATGTTTGCTTGAAAGAGACAGGCTGGGTTACATATCTATGCTCCCCGGCTCCTGTTTCCCACCAGTGTTCCCCAATGTTTTGTTAATAAATTTAATTACTCTCATGTTGCATTTAGATTCAAATATTTTATAGATAATAGATCCTTATGTCTAACCAGAGATGGGAAGAGGATAAAAAAATCCCTTTGTTCAGCTCCCATAAAAGACCATATCATTTTAAAGCAGGCGTCAGATGTTGAAATGTTAACTGCAGAGGAACAACAGCACGGGTCAGTTAAACTCACAGCCAGTTCAAAAAGAAAAGAACTCACAATACAAATTGTCATTTTCTGCCGTTGCATTGACAGATAGGATCTTAGCGTTCCCCCCATCTGGAAAATTCCACTTTAAACTCAGCATAGATTGTATATGTACGATGGGAATAATCACTGCGACATTGCCCACTGGCGTTGATGATGAAGAGGTGGTCCAAGGTGGTCACTCAGCAGCAACTCGTCAATGAGAAAATAGTCACTCCATGCTGCACAGCCTGCTTAATGTTTATTTTAGTCCAACTGTTTTCAAAGTGACCTAATATTAGCATTAAGACCATAAACACATTTGGAAAAATTTACCAAGGATATGTAGGTTCATTACGTCATCTGCACACTGGAGCGTCTTTTTGCATACAGTGGAGTCGCCACCTGGTGGCCATTAGAAAGAATGCAAGTTTAAGATCTGCACTTCAGTTTTCATTATATATTAATTGCTCAGGAACAAAGAAGCAACTTTACATTTTTGTCAAGATTCCAAAAAATGCTAGATATCAGTAACCTTGAAAACTTTATGTAGCAATAAAAAGTAAGCAAGGCAAAATCACTCTCAAAGGCTGGAAGCTAGTTAGCTAGATGTTAGTTTCATTCCCATGGTGCTGTGTAGGATAACTATGTTATAGCTGTAACTGTAACAATGAGAGTTATTATGGCCTCATTTGTTTCATTGACCAGTTAATCATAATATTAAGTAAGATACAAAGTCAAAAAATAAAGTCATGGTCGTCCAAATTACAGACAATATGCAAAATCGGGCCTCTTCATCATTCAACTGCACGTGTGTCTGTTAAAATCAGGGTTGGTGTTAGACAGAAACAGTCTAACAACCAATCACAACTAGCCAAAATAAATAAAAAATAGAGGGGAAAAAAAGCCCAATACCAGTAGAGTTAGCAACTCTAATTTCTAGTTTGTTAGGATTTCAGTATACAGATTTGAAGGTGCTAAGAATTTCAGTGGGAGCAAACTGGAGACAAAGTTAGAGAGTCAAGGCTGAGATGTTTTGGACATGTGCAGAGGAGGGATAGTGGATATGCTGGTTAAAAGAAGAAGAGGATGGAGCTGCCAGGTACGAGAAAAACAGAAAGACTGTCAAGAAAGTTCATGGATGCAGTGAAGGAGGACATGCAGCAGGTTTGTGTGGCAGAAGAGGATGGTAGGGATAGAGTGAGGTAGATGAGGCAGATGATCCACCTAACGGGACAAGCTGAAAGAAGAAGAGGAAGAGAAGGATATACATTTTAATTCTACCTTATTTAACCCACTCTTCTAGGAAAACTACAGACTCCTGCTTGGAATAGGTCAATTTTTAATATCTCTTCAGCTCTTGGAGTTCAGTACCTGGGACTGCTGCCTCAGTTGCTTTAGTTGGCATGCAATATGTAGCAGCTGAAAAAAAAAGATCTGTGATACTGTTAAGGTTATATCTCAGAGATGAATCTGTTCCATATTTATCATAACTCGTAACATAACATAGAATTTGTACTATTAACAAATTGCAGTGTAATGACTATCTAATGCATGCGATATGTTGAGGGGATAAAGCTAATAATTACCAGCAGACAGAGGTCATACCAAGAACAAATAAATTGCTTGCTCATTTTACGTCAGAATGGTTTCCACACTCTCATCAGAATGAATACCATCAACGTAAAAGCTCCTTGCACTATCTGCATCCACAAGAGCACGTCCCTGTACCTTTTAACCCTGCCTCTGATCCTATTAAAGCTGGATCCTTATCACCTTTATCAGGTTTGGAATGGATGGGTGCTTAACTGCATTTGTGCACAGTGGTAAGACCTGACCAGGCTGATGTTGCATTAATCCACACACAAGGATACCACCTTGAGAGGAGGGCTGACCATTGATTAGAGAATGAAATCATCAGATTTTATCATCAGTGACTTAATTGCACATGTGACACTGAAGCAACACACCGATGCCACTTAACTCTGAACTATATTTAACCGACAGCACCAACATATGACCTCTGACTGCAGGTATGGGAACAGATGGGGCTCAACCTTTCCATAGCCCAACAGTGCCATCTAGGAGGCTAAAAGTGGGAATGGGTTTTTAAAGAGTCTTCACAGCCCTGATAATACTTCCACATGAAAATATTCCTCCGACACTCAAACAAATACATGCAAATAATGGAGCCAGAAAGGAGCGTAATGCTGCCTTACAGCTGGACGATTGTACAAACAGTCACATGTTATCCAGCACTGTGTGCTGACAGGCACGTTTCCCCACAAGACATGAACCAAACAGAAAAAGAACAGGAAGTACAACAAGGAGGTCCACCACAAAACCCTGGCTGTGTGTCCAGGAAATGCCATTGCTGCTGCACTCTTTCACAACAGAGATCTCTTCCCTGGCTGTGTACTTCAAGTATGTTCACTGGAAGTGTTTCTCCCATGAATTAATAAGTCATTCAGGCATTGATAGTGGAATAAATATATTGCACAATATACACGATGACATAAAGAATTGAAAGGTGAAATGTTAATTTTTTCTATAAGATAAAGTTTGTGTTATCTGCGAATCTAGCTTAGATTAAAGGTTTGATGTCATCATTTACAGGGACACTTAGGTTTGTTTAATGCCATAAAACAGTCAAAATCCATGACCAATATTTTTCCACACCGAAACTTATAAGTTTTGGGTTTTATTTTTTTGTTTTGTTTTTTAACCACCTGAAATACTAGTCAGTTTAGAGCTCGTCTTGTCTAGTTTTATTATAACCTTCTTCTTCTTTTTTTTTTTTCAATAGCAGACACCTTGAGGATTGTTTTGTATCTTCCCGGTCCATATAAAACGTCAGTGGAAAAAGGTGTTCAGTTGACGCCCAAGCGAAGGTTATTCTGGGTTATTTCCAAGGCCCGGGCTTTAGGACGTCCCACGCTAACGAGAGGGTGGACCTAGCAGAGAGGGCACGAGCAAGGAGTAGAGTAAGAGCTCTCACACTGTTCCTAATAAAATGTAATCTCATCACCTTGTTAAATCCCGCCAACAAAATTAGCAGATTATGTTTCATGATCTTAATGGCGAATTGTTTGTCTAAAAAAAATGGGAGAAGCGTGACAAATGCTAATTGCAATGAATCCATAAGGAGTTATCGTCACTTTTCTTGTCATTTGAACAGCAGCTGTTACATAAGACATAGCAGGAAATGCAAATACAGAGAAGCAGTGATACTCATTTCTCTCTCTCTCTCTCTCTCTCTCTCCCTCTCTCTCTCTCTCTCTATCTATCTATCTATCTATCTGTCTGTCTCTCATATATATATATGTTTAAACGGCAGGAACGTTTTTTTTGGCTAATATAGACGATCTTCGTACTGGAGTTACCGCATTGGCCAATAATACCATTAAGGGGCGGGGATTTCCGGCAGTCTCGTGTCTTCACGGTTCATAGTGGGCGTTGAATAGCGTCTTCTTCTTCGGCTCATACAAGACTTCACGATAACGTTACCCAAGTTAAGCTACGTCAAACCGGGAAATTTGTAGGTTTAGCCGGTCGACGAAGATGACGGAAAGTGCTACGAGTAAGCTGCTAAACGGAGACATTTGTCATCGGACCTCGAATGGTAAAAAGGCCAGTAAAAATGGCTTCGTGAAGGATCACTGTCTGTTTGAACAGCCACAGAAGTATCGCCGCCCCAGAGAGAAGGTAAGGCCCAACCGTCAACTGCTAGGGCACGTCCATATACAAACAGCGCTTCAGCATAGTTTGAATTAATCCTGTTAGTGTTAGCCTGTGAGCCGTTCGTTTGCATTTCCTCTGTTTGTACTGTGGGCACATACTCCTGTGAGGGAGAGTGTTTCCACATGCCATATGAATAGCTGCCATATGACTGTGACCTCACGAGTTAGCTGCTATATTAATGACATTAGTCAAGACTGAATTCTGGTCAATTGGTTCACACTACAGCTTCAATCATTAATTATCTCATACAGTTTACTTTTTAAGGCCTGATACTATAAACCTCAAGCTAGCTGTTGGCCATTTGTTAAGTTAATTTCAACTTTTATTTACTTTTTCTTTTTAAATAAGCATTTATCTTTAACATATTCTAATATTTAAAGTTACTACTGTGGTTTTACCTTGTATTTGATTTTAATGTGCTATATAGGCTACATATACTTCTGCTGTCAAGCAGTCATTACCTGACTGTAATGGAGACTTTTTTTTTTTTTCTCTGTAACTTTACACCCTGATGTTTTTCACCTCTTGCGTATATATGCGCCTGTGCCAGGTGAAATCAGACAGGCCTTTGTTTACACTGACCCCAGTATGAGAAGACTGAGGTCCTGCTGAGTTATTACCACAGAAGCTTATCAGTCTCCTGGGAGAGAAAGACACCACTACTTTCACATGACACTTGAGCAGGAGAAGAATGTCTTCAGGCTGTGAAGGGTGGGGTCCTTCCCTTTCATTCTCAAGGCAGAAATGAAACCCACAAAAAGAAAAAAAAAAATCTTTTTGAAAGTGTGTGTTTTTTGTGGTAGTGGAGGTCTGCCTTGTTGTTGTTGTTTTAACTTGTATAAATTAAACACAGAAGGGGGGAAGCATTAATCCAAGAACGTTTAGCTGTAGTATGCTGATTTCAACACTAATGCATTTGCATAACTAGACCCAGATTTTGTGGCTATATTAACAGCTTAATCCTTAAATGGGGCTTTATACTTGTGTATATATAGTTACAGTGGTGGATGCTTGTATTAAACATGATCAACATTGCAAATAATGAAATGAATGTATGTGGCGGTAAAGCCTGCGAACCGAAAGACCAGTTTCATAAAGTTTTTCTTTTTTCCTACTCTTGTCTCTGTGAGTCACTGGCAGCGGATATGGTCATCTTGGGGACACAGGGCTGACTTCAGCCCTATCCAACTGCTCCTCAAACCTTCAGTTTATGAGGGCGTGGCCTGTCATAAGTTGGTTTAAAGCAAAAGCTAACAGAGTCCCCCCAAAAAAAGAAATAAGGAGCTAGAAATGCACACATTAGGATGTTTTTAATTTTATTTGGCAATGTCAAACAGGGTGATTGGCCTAGCTCGTTGTTATGCACGGTATTCACACATAAACTTGAATTGCTGTCAACAGGGAAAAAGCGTCCTCCTGTCCTTGCTTTGATAGCGCACTCTGCTTGCTGTTGATAAGGCGTTGAATTTGTCGTTGTTTCCTGGTAGACCCATGTTTGATTGAAGAATAGGGATGCGAGCAATTGCTCTCTTTTAGCAGCGCCTTTTTTTTTCCTTTTCTTTTTTTAAAAAACTGTTTCCTTCAGTCAGCTAGTTGAAATGAGTGTTCCCTGTTGATCATCTCCCCATAGATGAGTGCAGTATTTAACACATTTTACAGTAAGCCTGGATTTCAGTGACCAAGCGATAATACATTTTCTCCACAGTGTGGTCGCCCGGCTAAAAAAACTAAACAAAGCAAAATAGACATTCCTTGTGGAGGTGGCCATAATCACATAATATGGAGAGTTTGCAGAAAAATGGTTAGAAGCAGGATTTGAGAATGCAGAGGGGAAGATCCTTTCAGCTGACAATTACTTAGTAAAAATGAGTCGAATCAAAAGTTAGCAGACTGTTGTACTGTGTTGTGTCCAATGTGAACCGTACACCAAGAGCTGCTCTTATTATGTATACAATGTAATGTGATCTGCTGAACTGCAGAGCAAGCATGAGAAAGAGCAAACACAAAGGGTTGTTATTTGGCTGTTCCTCTGGGTACAGTTCCAGTGATGCTGGTCTGTAAACAAATAGGACCTCTCTGGGCCTGTGTGTTTACAGGTGTACTTTTCTTTTCTTTTCCTTTTTTAAATTTCTTTTCCTTTTTTAAAGTAAATCTGAAGCCAGGCAAACTATGTTTAGCCTCGTTGGCTGGCATCAGTATGCAACAGTCTGTTTGAACAGTGCACTTGAACGGGACTGTTTTGTGTGCACTGCTTTCAGAAAACGTGGCTGTCAGAGTGCTATTCTTTCAGTGCTTTTTCACTGAACTTTTACCTGTGTGGTTGAGTTTAGTTACACACCCTGTGCACACACGCGCACTCCTCTCCTGGTCATAAGCTCAAAGGTGTTTCTTGGAGAGGCATGACTGGTCATATGAGATATGGCTGCTAAGCTGCAGGGCAGAGCAATATAATGAGTAACTGCTCTCATTGGTTTACTGTTGGTTTTGTAGGCAACCCAAAAAATCAAAGAGCCAAACTTTTTTAATTTTATGTTATTTTTTCAGTGTTGTGCTGCTCCACCAATCTATGACCACATTTATATCACCCCACATTTCAAGATCAATATAACTATTCATAAAACTCTGACTCAGAAGCCTAGAGGCAATGGGCTGTTTTTTTGTTGTTGTTGGGGGGTTTTTTTGGGCGGGGGGGGGGGGGGGCCTGATTTGACTTT
>VOQK01014868.1:33216-44164 GCA_015052645.1 Benitochromis conjunctus
AAGAATTTTTTTTAAAAATTTTATTTAAAAAAAAAAAAAAAAAAAAAAAAAAAAAAGCATAGCAAAAATAACCATGAAACAAGAATAAACTTACAGGAGATCAGCAATGACATGGAAAGAAGAGAATCACACAATACAAATTTTTTTAGATTAAAAAATAAACTGATGTTCTGAGGCTTCACCCTTTAAGGTAAGAGCTGATGATATTTGGCCATAATGGCTTGCCATTTCACAGAAGCAGCTCTCCCCATTTACAGTACGAGGGCAGGAAGTCCAAACCGAGAACAGGCAAACTTTTAAAACAAAAGGACTCATGTAGACGAAAGTCTTCAATCTGAGACAGGTCTGACACAACAGACAAGCTGGATGTGTACCGCTAGGTTCATAGACTGTACATAAAAGATGTAGACACGTGACATCACTCACTGGCTAGTGAAGCCCTGTCTTGAATTCTCACACTGTACTTCTTGACTTCCCCATTTTAGTGTTTTGGAACAGGAAGTGACAGCGAAGGGGTGCAAATCCAAAGACATTGCACACTCAGTCGGATAAATCACAATCTACAAACATTACGTTATGAAATGAGATCTTAAAACAATTAACTGGGCTAATAACTCAAGGGCGCTGAAAGCTCATTTTCCTGTAGACTTGAAATAATCAGACTTCTTTTTTCAGTCCATGAGCTGCCACCTGCTGCCCATTAAAAAGAATGCAGGTTTACGGCACTTCCCACAGCTGGATATTTTACCCTCCAAAATCCACATTTTTGGAAAAATCTCAAATGAAATCTGGAATGTCTAGTACTTTTAAAGGGGTGTTTATCAGTGTTTAATCACTACATTTCCCTGAGAGTCTTGAGTAAACAGCATCTCTTCATCCTCTTCCTTCTCCGCCGGCAGAGATTTGTAAGCACTCACCGCTCCCGTGCTGACGTTACTCTGATCTTTGAGAGGGCTCCTGGTGTGCAGGCCTCTGTGTGCGATCACCCTGAAACCTTCAGAGTCCTGAGTGAACAAAGTGGCCAAAGTGTCCTCATCGAGTTCTCTGCTTCGCTGCTGTGGCATTCTTCTTTTAAAAGGAGAGCTTATCAGTTTTGTCCACTTGGTCTGCAAGGCAGAGTCCTCTTCTTTTGCAGCCTTTTCCCACAGCTGACCTGTTTGTTTCCGTGGTGAAGCAGTTTTTGGTTGTGAAACAGGTCTGAAATAGGAGAAAGATGAGTCTTTGCTTGGGGAATTATAAGACGGCGGCGTGCTGTTTTCCTTCTCATCAATCATATAAGAATGAAGGCGTTTAAACGATTTTTGAGTTGAGGTTCGTCCTTCTGCATCTATCAGACTTCTAAAGCCCTCCTCCTCATTCTGCAGACTGTTTAGGAAACTTGGCTCAGAGCTGCTGATGCTCTCCACTGTCGTACATTTGTGGTTAGTTTGATGAAACTCATTTTCAGTATACTGACTGAAAGTGAACAGCGGGTCCTGACTCCACGTCTGTGGTAGAGGTTGGCTGTCATCCTTTGTGAAGGCGGCATCAGAGACCCTCCTCTTTCTCTGTGGTGGTTCACACTCTTCAGGCTTTTCTTCTTTAGATTCACAGTATATGTTTTGTGAAGTTGAATGCTTTTCTGACCGTGTCTGCCATGATTCTGTTTCCTTCTCAGTCACATTTTCACTTTTACACTCGCAATCCAAAGCAGGCTCAAAGCCAGACTTTTCAAGACCAACATCGCGCCCTCGTTTTTTCCCCGTTGCTGTTGGTGTAGTTGAGGCAGGTGATGAAAGAGGCTGCACTAAATCCATGTTTGGTGGCTCAGAAGTAGACATCTTATTGAGGACTTTTGGAAGAAAGTAACAAAAAGATTATGTTAACACAAAATCAAAAATTTACTGTATTAACTTGCATGCTTATTGGTCACTTCATTAAGTCAAACCTGTTCAACTGCTTGTTAACACAAACATTTAATCAACCAATCATGTGACAGCAACGCAGACATGATTAAAATAACCTGTTGAAGTTAAGACTGAGCATCAGAAGTGAGATGAAAGGCAGTTTAAGTGACTGTGAACATGGCATTGTTATTGGTGTCAGACAGGCTGATCAAGACTATAGACTATAAGATTAGACCACGACTCTCTGACTTTTAGGTGCTTACCTCTTCGATGAGCTGTAAAAAAGGATGATATGGAGCTCTGTTTGGTTTTTGGCATTTCTGTTTTGGTCTGAGTGAAGTTGAGTGCCACAGCTAAACTGTATCCAGCACCTTCACAAAAGGGGTTCAGCAGTTTAGAAATGGGACGGCCACGGCGCTTCTGAAAGATATAAGTGAACACAGTGTGTAAACAAGAGACACGGTAAATGCTGATCAGCATTTCAGTGTATTAAATATCTGCGCTACTCAGGCATGCCGAAGAAGCCATTCGGTCAGTGTTTAGACCCTGTTTACACAATTACCTGTTTAGCTTTTCCTTTCAGCTCCACAGTGTCGAGCCAAACATCACAATCATCTTGATCAAATGTCTGTGGTGGAGCTGCAGTGCTCTTCATGGTGGACAGCCCTGGGAAGATCTGCTCTGTATGAAATAAAAACAGGATTTTATAAACGCGTTAGACACGCCATTAATTTTAAATAAATAATCATTATACTTTAAATACTATTTTCATGTCTGTCGTTGATGAACATGTTTGAAAGAAGCCTTTAATTATCTTTAACTAATTCAATAACGCTACCAGTCCTGCGAGTTAGCTACAGCTGGTAGCTCTTAAACAGAATTTTTGGGAGATACCTTATGATACAAAGATGATCTTAGCATTTTTTTTAACTGACCTTGTAAAGTTCCAGAGTAATATTTTTAGATTTCCTTTGCGTTTTTATAATCGTTTGTATAACTGAAGCTCTCTAGTACTCGGTTCAATCTGCCGCCTTCAGGACGGTCTGCCCCTGATGATTGCCTGTGTGAAAATGCCTTAATGTGGTTGTACCTAAAATGCGCTATTAAATTTGAAAAATAATTTAAAAGTATGATATATAAAGAGGCTTATAATACTTTTTCATCATAACAATGTATTTTTGTCTAATTAATAAAAAATTTCCGTAACAATATTCTTCATTTCTACATGGACGCGGTGGACACCTAATATTTTGACGTCTGCCGGTCCATGCGTCGATGTAGGTGTGTTTACCTTAAACGTCATCGCAGTTTTTCCGACAGGGTGAGTGAAGTGTTTTTAATTTGGTTTTTTAAACTCTGTTATTGAAATAGAGTGAACATGGCACCGATTTAACGACTGTTCTCACAATAATGATCAGTAATATAAATCTTGGTGTTTAAAATCAGCTGCCTGTGCGCCACAGAGATTAGAAATCATAGGAAGTGCTGACAAGCTAGCTTCCGCAGCTAACTAGTTAGTTCGGCTAAACAAGAAATTTTATCAGCAGAAATATTAAGTGATTGGTAAGTTTTATTCCACTGAGTGACTCTGTGTAACGTAAAAACGTTTATAAACTCTCTGTGCCGCGTTATGAAACTAAGTTAGCCAGCCTGTAATCATAATCCCACGGGGTTTTCTCCCCCTTTTTTTTCTGAACAGCGAAATGACTCTGCCTGTTTGTGTGGAGCAACATTTCCATAGTGTTTGTCAATAGGTCACACCTGAAAGTGTACATTAAAGAAACTATATTTAAGAGTTGTATTTTGTGCTCGGCAGAAAGCAGGCAGAGTACAAAGCGACAGAGAACAGATATAAGGGGAAAAACATTTACATTTGATCCCTACAGTGTAAGTAATTTGTCTGTTTTACTTAAATGGTCTGACGTTATATGTCCCTTTAAACTGAGGGTCACTGGAAATAAGTACAACATTAGTGTGAGTTCATAATTGAAACATCAAATGTTCTGAGTATTAACGGGTTTTAATTCAGCAAGCATTGGCCCAAACGCTTTGTAAAATGTTTGTTATTGGGATTTCTTTAAGTTATTCATCATCATGCGACTGTTGTTCCAATGCCAGTCTTCATTATTAAAACTTGACTTTGGTGGTTACCACTGTTGCCTCACAGTAAGAAAGTCATAGGTTTAAGCTGGCGGAGGTCTTTCTTGTGTGCTTGTTTCAGTTCTCACTGAATGCTCTAGTTTCCTGTCACAGTTTACTGGCACTTCTAAATTAGCTGTAGGTCTGAATGGTAGTCTGTCTCTTTGTCTTAGCCCTGCGAAAGTCTGGTGACCTGTCCAGGTTTCCTCACAAGGTTGTTTAGGCATGTGGTGGCATTGCATTTGAAACTCGATGCATGGGTTTGTAGCTCAGTGGGATGACCAGGCGACCATATCCCGTATGGCCGGAGAGCAGTAGGCCATGTTTCCATACATATCAATAAACTTTTAAATGACAATTAAAAATGTCAATTTTAAGGAAAACAAACCTGAAAATATGACTGCAGCACAAAATGTCTGAAGCTCTTGTTCATAAATGGAGATATTTATGAAATGTTAGCACTGCCTGAATATATTTGGTCACAATTATGGAAAACTATGTAAAATAAATATATTTCAGATCACGTCCTGAGACATCAGCATCATGTTCCATGGGATACCAGTCACTGGAGGAGTTGGAGGAGGTAAGACATTCAGATAAATCAGTGTATAGAATTGAATTGTTGACTTTATATAAGTGTCATCAGAAAGCAGCAGTAGTATTTCATGACACTGTTTTCCTTTCCACAGCTCCGGCAAATAAACCTGAGCTATATGAGGTAAATCCAACAACATAATTCTAATTAGTTTACTAAAAGAAGAAGAAAACTGTATTTGTTCTTTTTTTTTAATAACATTTATTGCTCATGTGTAAATCGTCTGTAAATCTAAACTAAAGCTGGGAATGGTATCAAGAATATGAGATATCCTTGCTGTTAAGGATATCAATCATGAATTCTGTCGTTTCAGGAGGTGAAATTACACAAAAATGCAAGGGAACGAGAAAAGTAAGTGCTTGATATGTCACCAGTGACCATTATCACTTTATAAACTGCAGATTTACTGTGTTACACATGTTGTAACGATCCTGTTTCTGAAGGTATGACAACATGGCGGAGTTGTTTGCTGTTGTCAAAACACTACAGGCCCTGGAGAAGGCTTACATCAAAGATTGTGTAACGCCTAATGAGTGAGTAACAGTTCAGATCATATTAAAACATATTAAATATGGCACCTGTAACTTTTAATTAATGTGGAGGTTATGTTGGTTTCAGGTACACAGCCTCCTGCTCCAGACTCTTGGTTCAGTATAAGGCTGCTTTCAAACAGGTGCAGGGCTCTGACGTGGGCTCCATCGATGACTTCTGCAGGAAATACAGAGTGAGTGCTCGTCTGCAGTCCAGAGTATCTGTCATATTTTAATAGATTTTATTTTTGTCATGTCTCGTTGTTGATATTTTTTCCTAGCTCGACTGCCCGCTAGCGATGGAACGTATTAAAGAGGATCGGCCAATCACCATCAAGGATGACAAGGGCAACCTGAACCGCTGCATCGCAGATATAGTTTCAGTATGTCCCTACGACTATATTAACTATAATAAAGAGAGAGCTATTTAGGCTGCTGGTGAGAACATTTTTTTTTTAGGATTTATTGAGCTCAGTTTGAGCTGAGTGGCCAATGTGGTTTCACTCAGTTTGGCTCAGCATTTGGTCAGTCCATAAACGTGAGTGGATATCACCAGCTTTGTGCTTTGCCAACTTGCAAGCTCAGCTCATAAAACAGACAAACTAATAAAGTCAGTGAGCTCGTTGCTAGAACTGTGTGTCCTGAAACGTATTTCTCATTGCTGACTCTTAAAACTAGGAAAATATTTTGTCTCATCCTTCTCCAACATTTAGCTCTTCATCACTGTGATGGACAAGCTGAGACTGGAGATCAGGGCCATGGATGAGGTAAATTTATAAACGTAAATAATATGTTATCAATAAACAGTAACTGGACTTCCAGGATACTGATTGTTTGTTTGTTTGTTTGTTTTTATTTGTTCAGATCCAACCAGACCTGAGGGAGCTGATGGAGACTATGAACAGAATGAGTAACATGCCTCCAGACTCGGAGGCTAAGGACAAAGTCAATCTCTGGTTAGTAACATTAGGCCACGCAGTTTGTGCTCTTTATGTCGTTGATCTCTGTGCGCTGTACGCCTTCAGGCAAAACATGACCAGTCAGGAAACCTGAAGCCACACCACACAGCTGTGGGTGGGTACTGTTCAGTTATCCCCCCAGCAGGACTGGATCAATCAAGTTTCTGTTTAAAAACTCAGCTTTGCACTTATATTACATTCCATCAATCCATTTTCTTCCACTTATCCAGTTCCAGAAGTGCTGATATAAGGCAGGGTGAATCTACGCTGTCACGTTGTGTATGTCAAACTTTGATCCTACCATCTAAATGTTGGAGCAGAAATCAAGCACCATTTTTCCAATCTTTCATTGTCCAATTTTAATCCGCCTGTGTGAATTTGAGCCTCAACTTCCTGTTCTTGGCAAACAGGAGTGACACCCGGTATGGTCTTCTGCTGCTGTAGCTCATGTGTCCCACTGCAGATGAAATTCCCACTAATTGTGCCATATTCACATACATTTAAATTACCTTTCTTCTCCGTTCTGTTGCTCAGTTCTCTTCAGTTCAGCAGATCATTTTGACCGTGTCTACACACCTATATGATATGATTTTTATAGTTAACCAGTTAAACAGGTATCCTTAAAGTGGCAGGTCAGTGTGTGTCATCCAAAACTATCATTCATGGCTCAGAAACTTAAAGTACAGTAGTGGAGTTATAAGAACTGTAGACGTATAGTTACTGTGTGGTCGGTCTGTAGTTACTAGGATACTGTAAGTGAGGGGGAGCTGTGCAGTTCAATGATGAGGGAAAAGAGTGGGGTTGAAGAAAAGTGTGAAATCGTAGGACTTCTTGCTAAATTTTGAAAATCTAACTTGATTCCAACTGTTGGTGATAATCCTCCTCCTCCTACTGGCTGTTGGAGAACATATTAACAGGTTTCCGTATTCATGCAAAGTAAAACTTTGTTTCGCATCTGGTGCGACCGTACCATTATTCATGCAGCTGGTTGAGCAGAGCCTATAAAGTACCTGATCTTTGATGTGTTTATGATCATATAGTGCTCTTAACTGACATTTTTCCAACAGGCTGACCACCCTGAGCAGCATGTCGGCCTCGGATGAGTTGGATGATAATCAGGTGCGCCAGATGCTCTTCGATCTGGAGTCGGCCTACAACGCCTTCAACCGCTTCCTCCACTCCTCTTAAAGCATCTCTCCATCACAGATAAATCTGGAATTCTGACTTTAAAACCTGTTAAGTTAAAAGAAGAATAATGCTGCTTTCTTTAGATTTACATCCCCTCCTCCTTCTGTTCTTCTTATCTTGCTGTACAGTTGGTCTCTGTGTTCTTTAATCAGGATGCGTACAGGTCACTCTGCTGCCATCTCAGCCTCGTCTGCTCAGCGCTCTCTGTTCTGTGAACTGTTATCCCCCCCCCATTTTTCTATACAAACTTGTGAGATAAATGCATTAACAGTGGCTGACCTTCGTACTGTAACAGCGAGAAGCCTATTTTATACCCGGGGTTTGCAGCAAACCAATAAACAAACATGATACATGTGTTTTTGGAAAGACCTACATAATAATTCATACCCTAAATGTATTTCTGACTGTCACATATAATTTACCACATTTGTTTTCTACTAACAGGTTTTTGCTGTAGTATCGTATATAATTGTAATTAAATAATTATTTAGGCTTTAAGATGATTAGGCTGCAGTTCAAACGAATCGTGTTGAAACTAAGGTGAAAGAAAATAGTTTTGATTTTTCTGTCGCTGTCTTTTCTCACGTCTTATCCATTATTTTCTTTTAGGTAAAAGGTTCAAGTGGGCAAAAAAGGGTGCGGGACCCACCGTCTCCCTTTTGTTGTTTACCAAATATGTTTCAGCTCCCAAACACCATTAGGGAGAACATATTTATTGCAATGTATCGTTGTAAATAATAGGTTTGATTTTTAAATAAAAGCATGTAACATCTTTTAAGGAGTAAACTTTAAAAGAAAAAAAAAATGTATATCCAGCTTCTTTTGTGCTGCATCAGATATGTGTGAAGTGGTGATTTATTAATCATTTTTAAATCTTTTGAAAAACAGAATTTCCTCCAAAACATTTCAGTTTCTGCCCGAAAATGAAAAGGAAGCGCAAACTGATTCCAAACTAGTCGAAGTGAGTTGCTCACACGTGTTTTAATGAATGAAAGGCTGCAGATGCGCCCTACTGAAAGTATTCACGACAGCTGGAGCTGCTCGTGGTCTTGTGAAGTCTGGCCTTGTTGGTGAGGACCACGGCGGTGTCGTGGGCAGGCTGGAAAGTCTGACGTAGGCTCTGACACTTCTGCTCCACCTGTAGGATGTGAGCATTTTTGGCCAGTTTCTCCTCAATCATCAGGTGCTTGCGTTTGAGCTCCAGGTTCTGACTGTAAAGAATGGCAACAGAGAAATGAGCATGCTCGGTGGTATTATGGAAGAAAATGGTGTCGTCATCATCGTGAGGCTTTTGTGAATTGGCAGACTCACTGAGAGAGCTTCAGCGCTGAGTGAAGTCCAGCTCCTATTTTTACCAGGTTGTAATTCTCCAGCGTGTGGTTGAAGGAGGAGCAGGAGAGAGAGTCCCAGCAGAGCTCGTACCCAGGTCTCTGGTTGAGGATGTCCAGGCGGTGGAAAGCATGATGCAGTTTGGTGTCACAGCCCCTGATCTGACATGTCAGTTTCTGTATTTCTTTGGTCTGATCAGAAATCTCATCACTGATCTGAAGGTTAAAGGAAGTCAAAGAATGATGAGCAGCAAAGAAAACAAAATAAATCTTCACATGGTGATTCAAATCCAGTGCACTGACCTGCTTCCTCTCCAAGAGCAGTGTGTCTTGGTTTTTGGTCAGTTTGTGGATTTTCTTCCTCAGAGCGTCGTCTGTCCTGCGGCGCTGACGCTTGTGGGTGTTTTTTTTTATCTGTAACATTAAAACTGTCATAGAAGAAATGGCAAATACGTGATCAGCCTTGAATCTGAGGGGCGGGTTTTCTTACATTGGTCATAGTGAACCTCAGGTTTCCCCTGAAGGAAGAAGAGTCCTTCATCAGGATGTTGGCTGCCGTCTTCAGGTCTTTGCAGTGAGCCACCCATGTGTCACAGCCCACATGGTGAGGCTTGTACTGACCAGCAGGCAGGTGGGAGCTCAGCGTGTTGAGCTCAAGGGTGATGCACTTCATGGTAAGCTTGGTGGCTTCACCTTTGTCATGAAAATCTGCCCCAAGCTGACTGTGGATCTTCTTCAGAGAGCTGGAGGGAGGTTAAGAGTTTTCTGTTATTTTCTCCACTTTCCTCTATTTTAAAGTGCTTTAAAGGATATGAAAACAAAAATAATCCGAACAGTCACGACATGATCGTGATTCTGTGCGTCAGACCTAATTTTGCTGAGCAGGATGCAGACCTGCGCCTGCAGAACATCTCCGCTGTCGGTCGTCAGCCTCTCTTCTTTCCTCAGCTCGGCATAGACGGGGTCCTGCCACAGGACCGCTGGGCTCAGGCTGTTTATGACTGAAATACAGTCACTCATCAGCTGAAGGCACAACTGCCTCGCCTGGAGAAAGCTGTCGACGATGTCTTTCAGCTGATCACAGGAGAGCCAAATGGTAAAGACCATGAGAAAGGGGATCCAGTCAGAAGTCTTTCATTTTAGATTGCACCACATGTTCACATGCCTGCTCCAGAGTCGTGATGTCTATTTCCAGCTGGCCCATAATCTCAGAAAACTTGGCCTGCCACCGACTGACTTCCCTGTGCCAAGAGCCGAGATACCTCACGGTGCTGCATGTGGCAGAAGGGATCTGCAATGACAAGGAAAGAGGAAAGTGCGCCAGGTACGCTTACAAACCACGCAAATACTCCACACTTCAAGACTGTCTCTGAGCATCCAGAGAGCAGGTAAAAATATGAAATAAACTGTAAAAAAGGTCTTTACCCAAGAAATATCTTCATCCAGAACTATTTCATCTTCAAGCCGCAGCAGGTTGGTCCCCTGAGACTTTGGCCTGTTGCTGCTAACCAGGATTTTATTGCTGGACAGGAGAGGCATACTGAATCTGACATTCAAACATGGCTGGTTGTCCTTTAGCACACACTGCATCCTAACAGTGTGACAAAACATTCAGATGAAGCAGTGGAAATGGTTATTTTTAAAACGGTAGCCATTTGTCTGTATGCTGAACAGATTTTCTTAGAGATTCCATAAAAGCAACTCAAAGACAACTCATCACGTTTTGTTGCTTTGGATGAATCCTGTGAGAGGAGACGAGACTGTTAATTCATGATATAACAACTCATGAATGAACTGTACATGATTTGTACAGGGCCATGTAAGCTTGGATAACTGTTTTTTACCTTCATAAATGAAATCATCATTTCAAAACTGCTTTTTGTATTCACTCAGGTTATCTTTGTCCAATATCACAATTTGGTGTAATATTGGACAAAGATAACCTGAATGAAGGTAAAAAAAAAAAACAGTTATCCAAGCTTACAAGGCCCTGTACAAATCATGTACAGTTCATTCATGATTTGTTATATCATGAATTAACTGTGAAAACTGCCTGATCTGCTGAATCAAGAAATTACTTAAATAAACTGGCTGTCATTACAGAGTGCTTTCTATGCTTACTATCCTACCACACTGTATCTGATGTTGATATAGAATTAGTGCATGAAAGGCAGTGAAATGTACACACTTTGTTATTCATCCCATCAAAATCTTTCATTTCTTCTTCTGTGCTTTTGATTAGGGTTAGAGATCCATGAGAGGAAAAAAATGTTTTCCCCCTTTTTTTTTTTTTTTTTAAAAAAAAAAAAAAACTTTAAAAATT
>VOQK01014871.1:5826-16340 GCA_015052645.1 Benitochromis conjunctus
CCATTTAAGATGCAAAGCAGGAGTCAGGAGGTGAAATGAGAAAGATCTACAGAGGTAGTACTAATTGAGGTTAATTCCAGAGTTCAGCATTATCTTTCTAATCGGTATGGAGGGTGTTAGTAATGGATGATGTCACAGGACATGGAGAGAGCCTGCCAGCACAAATCACATGCAGCGCGAAGTATTGTATGCCCTCCAAGGATCACAAGACATTAGTAGCTGAGAGCAGATCTTGATAGGCGGCTACAGATAAACAGTCCAGAGGGTATGTAGGCTTACATGTAGAAAAGTGTGCATGCTTGTGTGCCTCTATGACTGTCTTAGAGAAAAAAAGGCTTTTCAGTCAGGAGAGCCACGAACTCTGAAGTTATCTGCCTGTCTCAAGCTACATATCACCTGTCAGCTTCTAAACAGCGTTGACAACCTTTTGCACGCATCCACTCACCCTGTTCTAGAGTCAGTATCACTTCTTCTAAGTGAGACGCAGGGAGTGATGAGGCAACGCATATGCACATCACTCAAAAAGACATTTAGCCTTTGATAATTTCTCTCTTTCTCTCTCATCCACACACATTGTGGCCTAACTCGGGCCTCTTCGGCAAGAAGCACTTTTAGTCACGTCCATGCCATCAATACTTAAACCCTGCACAACATGTGCAGTTCAGCACCTTCCAGATTCATTAAGGAGGAGGACTGGGGGGGGCAAAAGGATACGTCAATAAGCAAAGCTGGTGTGCGCACATTTGTGTGTGTGTGTGTGTGTGTCACCAGGGTGCAGGGCCATCCTTAAGCACTGCTGACAGTCTAGACAGGAAATACACTTGAGGATGTCAATAAGTTAGTCAGCGGGAATGACGAGAGATCAATACTAACACAGGATGATGTCAGTGGCTGCAGATGAGCTCACCTGAGGCATCAGGTATGAGGATCTACATTAGATGTGGCTTGATATAAAATTAATGGTATTTTCACATAGTGTGAGTAAGAGAGAAAGTGGGTGAACATCATTTTTTCTTTTAATCACTCATGAAATGCTATTCTACACATCCATGAAGATATAACTGAAACTGAGTACAGACTTTTGAAAGACTTTCAAGTAACTGAAGAAGCTTCTCGGATGAAACTCAAAGAAGTCGCGTTTCTTTCCAAGCTCTTTAGATTAAACACACAATTCCACTCATTGTCTTTATTGCCCTGGCATTACTGGTTAAATCACAATTGTGTTGAATCGTTAAACTTTCTAGAGCAAAGGAATTTTTTTCATATGAAAATGCCACGGATTAAAACTTCAACATTTTTGGTAATAAACACCTTTAAGTTGCATAAAGCGATTCTCCCTTGAGATCTGTGAAAACGACGAGATGATGCTGATTTCACCCACGGGACATGACTGCCTTATATCACATTGCCTTTCTTGCCGTGGCGTTTGGTGGGAGTGCCTGTGTGTGTGCACACGCTGGTCGATGTGTGTTTGCGTGTGTTCTCAGCTCTACTGACATTTCCTCAAACGTGGTTGACATTTCCAGGGGATTTGAAGACTTGATCCCTTCTGTGTTTGAAGAGCTGTGTGCTGCCCTCCTCACAGCACCAAGGGAAATGCTGCAGCAGAGCCAGCAGCATGCCTTGCCTTCAGGGCTTTAGTCTACAGCATTTGGAGCAGCCCGTCCTCATTCACCCGTAGTGTGATCAGGAGAAGACCTGCACTATACATTGCCTGCCTTTTAGAGATGACTGGTTCACTGCTTGGTCTTTTCCTTAGTCTTGCTGTTTTCCCCTGAGGTGTGGAGTGTTTCTGCTTTTCTCAACTGAGGCAGAAAAGCTATAAGCAAAAGATATGAGAGAAGAAAGTAGATAGAGATAGTGTGGGAGGGAGTGAGAGGGAGAGAAAACAAGAATGTGTGATGGAGAGAGGGAGAGATCCGTTTCTCCTGCTACAGGCTGGTTAGTGGAGCGAACTGACACAGACTGACATCTCTCTTCCACAGAGACTGAGTTAAAAAGAGCTTGGCTACTCTTTGTCCATTACTCTATCTCACTCTCTCGCTGTCTCCAGCTTTCCCGCTTCTTACTCTTTCAGATGTCCAACCCTCTCTCTCTTTCTCCTTCTCTCTCTGACCACCCCGAGGCTCCCATGTCTTGCTTTTTCTGCCTGGATGGACTGTGCAGCAGTCCTGTCCTAGCCTGGGGCTCAAATTACACCCTACCACCCTGTGTTAGGCTCACATGTGTGTGCGGGCACACACACACAAACACACAAGCATGCATGTACACGCACAAAACGCACAGAAGCCCATGTGGTTGCCATGAGGAGGCCCAGGGCCCAAACACAGGTCAGGGCTGGGTCAGTTAAGGGCAGAAGGACAGCAATCCCAAATGAAGCAAGCCTCACACCACGTACCATAAATTCATGTTTGATAGTGTGCGTAAGTGTATTTAAATACTAATACAAATATTAATCCTGTGGCATATTGCAAAATCTGCCTGACATTCAAAAAACTGTGAAATGATAAGACTCTATGTCAAGACCACATGTCTTGCATGGTCAGTTCAAAGTCATCCTGTCATTACCACAAACCTGAAAACTGATACTAGGTATGATCTTGGTCTCCTGTCCTCAGCAAACATAGTAAATGCTCTTTAAGCACCAGACTGAATCAGCGTTATGTCTTTAACCAAACCCCATCTTTATGCTGCACAAATAAAGTAAAAGTAACTCCCCAGGACTATAGGATCCTGTGGGTCAGATGATCTGTGCGTGTGTACTGATCTGACCTCACTATATCCCTTCCCTTCAAATGTCAGTGATGTCATGGTTGTAAAAGATGTGTTTCCTGATGGAGAGCGGAAGGGAAGCGCAACATTCAGTCGCTTCCTGGGTCTATTTGTCCCTAGGAGCAGGATGCAGGGGTACAAGTGACTCAATAATGATGTGTCACTTTATTGACCCCCATGTAGGGTACACAGTATTACCCCCTTCAAGGCAAGTCATAATACACTGCAGACCAGGAGCAGGGAAGCGTTCAGATTTAGTGCTTTTAGCACTACATATATGGTGCAGACATAAGCATGTATAGTTTATTTTACTCCGGCCTGTTACCCTTCATAGTTTATCTCCAAAATTCAAAGTCAGAGTTACAGTATCACACTTCTATTTCAGTTATTTGAACCGAAGCGTAGAAAGGTTAAACTTGCATTTAGGTCTAAAGCTGTGGGTTGAAAACAAGCTAGATGGCTGTCAATAAATCAAGAGAAATGCTGCTTTACGGTAATGCAGTGTGTCCTTGAGTTAATGTCTCAAATGCTACATGAATGCAATCCATTTTTCTTCAGCCTCGGTCACAATGCTCTAACAACATAATATCATTCATACGGCAACATGCAAGCATGCACACACCCAGCTGGGCACAATGCAGGACTGCATCCTTCTCTTAAATCTGTTGGGAACTAGCAGGAAGAGGGTAAGTGCTATTGATTGGCTTCTTCCTGCTTCAGTTGGCTGTCAGAGTGAAAACAAGCTTGACCATTTGACCATATACTTTTTTGTAAGTGTAGCTTATAACCACATACACGCTTAGCACAGCTACATAGAGCTCATATTTCCACTCACATAGTACAGAATCAGAATCAGGTCCCTTGTGTTTACATGAAAACAAAGTACTTCAAATTATATTTAAATATATTTTTAAGTGAAAGTGTGACAGAAATAAAGCTGTTTGTAATCATTTTATGAATACATTTAGTTAAGAAACCAGGCGATATGTTTGGGATCAGGCTGTTCTTTAAAATCACATCATGCAACTCATCTATACTGCAGTTGCCTGTTCTGCTTGTATACAAGTACCAAGAGAAGCCAGCACAAAGACAGGCACTTGGGTCAATATAAAACACTCCTCTGGGCAGCACTGTGACATTATGAATAGAAATCTTTGGTGTTCGATGGTATTTTGATATGAAGCAAAAGAAAGCTGGAAGGATACAAATCAGACAGAGGTAACGTCTATTGAAAGACACTGATGGTGACAGATAGGCTGCTCACTGTGGCTTAAAAAAAAATCAAGCAGTGGTAAAGAGGTATGCACATATGTGGGTGGACTAACGATGCTACTTTAAAAAAACAAAAACATCCTACGTAAAGAAATTATCCTCAAGTTATCATTGCACACCATTGAGGCAGCAATACATGGTCTCTAAAACTAGCTTTGTAAAACAAACTAACTCTTAATAGAAAACAGTCGGTTACATGCGCACAAACCCCTCATACAAGATGTAAATACAGCAAAAGCCTTGTGAAAGGGACCAATCATCTTCACAACTGACTCAGCTGGTCAAATGATATACTGTGCAACACTGGAAAATTTAAGTATAACAGTTATATTAAATTACACTTAAAGTGCAATTATGACTCAGAGAAACAGTACCAACAGTACATTACATTTACAGTAATGTTGTAAAATCAGTTTTACTCACTCTGTTTTCTGTCAAGAGAAGTATGCACAAGTTGTTAAAAAAAAGGAAAAAGAAAAGACGAAAACACAGTGATTCGATTTATCTCCCATCATATCTAAGGTTCAATATTAACCATGTTAGCATTTAAATGTCTTTTTTTTAATGTGCAGACTTTATTGCACCATTTACTGGGAAATGTGAATGGCTGGTGTCAGCCAAAAAAAAAAAACACCCACTGCTGTGCTCATATATCTGTTGTCAGGCGCCAGGAAAATATATATACAGTAGGTAATATATACAGCAGAGCACAGCAAAACAACTCTATTCTCCAGAGAGAGAAGAAAGTAGGGAGACAGCGAGAACAAGATAGAGAGAGATATACTGATAGAAGGAGAGAGAGAGAGAGAGAGAAACACAAAGGGCTGTTTTCTGCTGGGTGGGTAAAGTGTGTCCAGGGGGCAGCTGAGTGAGCACACACACAACACAAAATCTGTCATTAGTTCCAGCTTTCTGCAGACACAACAAAGTGTGTGTGTGTGTGTGTGTTCGTGTGTGTGCGTGTGTGTGTGTGTGTGCGTGCGCGCGCGTGCGCGCGCGTGCATATGACAGAGAGAAAGAGAGAAGGAAAGAGAGAGTGACAATGCATCCATGTGCGCCGCTGGGTATGTGTAAAGGTTTTGTGCATGTGTGTGGAGTTTTAGACATTGACAAAAGCCTGTGTTGTTGAGCTTGTCCTCTCTGATGTACTGCTCCTTCAGGATCACAGGCCTGTGCAGTCAATACTCGCTCTGCCTGGCTGTGCGGATGTGTGCGTGTTAGATTAGTCACAATCCTCCTTTCTCCTCTTTTCATCTTCTCCTCCTCCCCTCTTCTCTCTCCATCCTGCTCTCAGTGTCTTCCTCTGACACTGCCACACATACTGCCTCCTATCTACCAGCTGCCACTTTGCAGCCATTCATCAGAGCTACGATTAGCAAGCGGAGGAATGTCATGTAGCTGCAGCCGACTTCTCACCCCGACCCTGACCTTTCACCTCTGGGTGACCCCTGACGACCCGGAGCAGGAGCAGCTGGTTTTACTCTGTGATGACATGCTCCATTAGGCCCGACACCTGCTGCTACACGTATCAAATCACTGTGACACACACACAGTCTTGCACACACTCGCACATAGACGTTGAAACACGCGCACACACAGAAATACATACAATTTGTACACCCAAAGATGCGAAGAAATGTGTGGTAGAAGCAAGATTCACAACAGTTACTTATGCACAGGCATACACAAACACAATGGCCTTTGCACATGCTAATGTAGAAAGGCGGCCCTCTTATGGGATTACACAGTCATTACAGAGAGGGGGTCATGAGGGGCACCTGTAGCTGAGCGGCTCCACAGTCTATTAGGATCTAGTGTGTGTGAAAAACAGTGAGAGAACAAAAGACACCAAATATGTAGTATATAAATTGAGGTATAAGCAGGCCTAGAGTAGTGTTATACAGCCAACACTAGCACCATTCAGCGGGCACTATGCATATGTTCTGTGTGCAATAAGACCTTCTTTGTATGAGTGAGTGTTTCTGTGCGTATGTGTTTGTGTGTGTGTGTGCGCGCGTGTCTGTGTGTGGGCCCCAGGCCGACTCTGACAGCTCAGTGGTAGCCATCTGCTGGCAGTCACACCAGGAGAAAGCAACCGCAGCCAAACAATGGAGAGCAATGACAGGCCAGGATTTGTGGGTAGTTTTCTATATGTGTGTGTGCATGCATGCGTGTGTCGTGTGTGTGTGGGGGGGGGTTCTGTGTGTATTTTAGTGTGGTGTGCGCGCTTTCCCTTCAAAGATCCAAATGAGCCCCTCTCTATGAGCATGTGCAGAGGGGCGTGGCTGTTGTTGATAGGCTGTCTCTGTTACCAGGCGATAGATTAACAAGCCCAAATGGCCATCTGAGGAGGATAGATAGCATGGGCGAATGTGGGCTCACTTCATCTGCCTAGTCTATGTTTATATGTCCGTCCAACCCTTTTCTCTTTAATCTTCTTTATCACTCCATATCCTTCTCTGTGTAAGATTGAAGTTCATACATAAAAAAACAAAACAAAAAAAATGTTAGGTGGATGTGCACGTACTGCGCTTTGGTGCACGCATGCACAATTTACTTGCACGTTACATCAAAGACTTTCTTTGTATATTCATAAAAAAACCAGTTTGTCAAACTCTCTCTATTGCTCTCTCTCTCTCTCTCCATCTGCAGGTAGAGTGCCATCATGAATGTAGACAGATGGTTTGGTGTTGGAAGGAAGCTGGCTCCCTGGATTTGACACAGCAGTCTGAGAGCAAGCATCATCCAGCTGGGTAGAGGCCTACAGTGCCTTCTATAAAGAGCTTGCCAGGTGGCCAAGAAACAGGCTACTGGTCTCCTGCAGCCACTACACACATTACCCTGTAGTCACTATTCTGCTATTATATCACCAAACATGACACAGAGCTGTTTTTGACACAGACTAACAAATAAGTCAAGACCACAAGTCAGAAGCAGATGAACTGAAAAGCAAAATGCCAACATGGTGGGGAGAAATGGCTGATTATGAAAAGAATCCTTCTCCCTACACTCCATTTGACCAAGTGCACTGTCTGTGTTGTGTGTGTTGCTTTGGCCATCCATGCCGTTGGATGGCAGCACTTCAAAGGCAGCCATCAGCAAGTTCCTTCTCTTCCACCTCCCGCTGTTGCTAGTTTGTGTGTATGTTTGTCAATGTGTGCATGTGGAGCAGTGCCTCCTGTAGCTGGGGGCTACTGGTGATCACCACTACCGCAGCGAGGCTGGCATTGCATGCCCGCTGGCACACTAACAGGGCACACCTATTTACACAAACCCAGACTGAATGGCAGGCATTGTCTGGGTGAGAATGCAACACTTAAGCTTCTGATTAAGGCAGAACAAAACCCTGAGGGGCAAGAGTGGTGAATGCAGGGAGGGAGAGAGCCAGAGAGGGAGAGGGAATGAGATGAAGGGAGACAGGAAAGCGAGGCTCTATAAAGGGGGATCTCATCTACTGTAGCTGTGGGAAGGTGAGATAGGAAATGAAAAGAAGGAGGCGAAAAAGGCGAGAGGGCAAGAATTGGCAGCCATGTAAGGAACTCAGAAAGGCAGGCATGGGAAGTGAGAAGAAGAGGAGGTAGGTGAGGATGAAAAGCAGTGGTAGGAAGGGAACCAAGAGGGAGGCAGGGAGGAAAAGAGGTGGTGGGGGGATGAGCAGGGAGGCAGGCTTAGGAAGAGATAAAAAGACAACACAGAAGGAGCCAAGCAGTGAGGCAAAGAGGGAGAAGACAGAAGGGAGCTGCTGTCGAGGTATCCTCACTGATAAGGATGAAGTGATGCTACCTTATAATAACAATGAAAATAGATAGATAGCGCCCTCCAATGGTGCTTGTGCTCTAGTAATGCACTCTAAATCCTGCCCCCGCTTGTGCTGGGACTGTACTGCAAATAAACATGAGAAGCCAATTCCAGATCAATTAAAGTGGTAATACAGCCTTTTAAGCTGCTTTCTAGTTGGTTCTCAAACTTGAATTTGACACTGAGGATGGCTGGTGTAACAAAAAAAGATGTAATTATCACAGAAAGCATGTAAAGCTTCTTCATTCAATACAGTTCAGGCACACATGAAATTCCCTGTTTATGTATATGTGTGTGTGTGTGTGTGTGTGTGTGTGTGTCTGTGTGCACAATTAGCGGCACCTTGGCAACGTATGGGCAAAAACAGAATGCGTACGACAAGGGGTGAGCTACTCCCTGAATGTGTGTGTATCCTAGCAACAAGACAGACGTAGTAGCAGAGCAGTGAGCAGCTGGCAGCATGGGACACAGAGGCCATGACGGATTTAACATGATGTGCGTGCGCGTGCGTGCGTGCGTGTGTTTTACATTTAACAGCTGTTAAGAGATTTAGGTATGGCTGTTTGTGGGCATGCTTAAACACTCACCGCCACTGTGTCAGTTCATCAACTGAAATATTATAAGCAAATAAACTCACATGATGGCAGTTCTTGTCCATCAAAGTAGGCATTACACATGCAATTGTGTATCGATGTATTTATTGTAATTAGTCAACTTTAGAACCCACTTATTAGTTAGCCTGTGAGCATAACAGACAATATTTTGGGGCTTCCTGTGTCGCCACCAGTCATTGTTTTAGGAATGCATTTTTATTTATTTTTTTAAAAAGGGGAGTTTATTTTGTCAAATGAACTCCCCCTCCCCTCTCCATCATGCTTACTTGTATGCAATCAGCACCAGGTCAAACCACAAAAGCTTGATGGATAAATTATCTCATCCCTTGACTAAACACTTTCCATATGTAGAATATATGCAGTTAAAACCCAGACTCTTTGCAGAAGTGAAATAGCCATGAAAATGTAATCTATTTTCTACACTTAACTTTTTTGGTGAAAGTATGTTGATTGATTAAATCCAATTTTGTAAGTATTTACCAAACAGGATGAAAGATATTTCACAAACTACCCTCTGTCTGTGTGGCAGCTGTTGTCCATGTGCATGTTCACGAGAAGAAAAAAAAGAAGGAAAAATGCAGGTCCATGAACTTGCATCACTAGATTAAATTTCATGACCTTTGCAAAATTCCACAGGATTGTGTTGAAAAATGGGAAAAAAAATATTTTCAAAAATTGAAACATATTGTAAATTCTTTAGAATTTACAATATGAATTATCCTTGTTTACCCCCAAACTGCCTTTCCTACTGCCCGAAACATCAAAAACTGTTTACTGGTTTCAGAAGTAATACTTTGAAACACGTGATCTATCCAGACGTCTATAGGTCATCGATGCCTGAAGGTGCTGTGTCAAGGATACATGAGCCTCTACTAGCATGAGACAGAAATCTTAGAGCAAAACAAATCTGTCAGTAAAGACAGACGCACTTTCAGTTGTGAGTCTGCTGCTGTTAAAACAATGCAGTACTAAAATCAGTGGGTGTTTTTGTAGTGTTATTTATACTTTTCAGCTTAGTTTCCAATTAGAAAATTCAGTATCTGAGAAAAGCATGTTCATGGTCATCAGTCTTTTTATATATCACATATAATAAGAGCCACCCGAGGTCTTATTTCATCTCACAGTCTTAGCCGATTACACAAAAGCATACACGCACTGTCTGTAGTGCCAGCAGTCCTCAGGACCAGATGTGCACCAGCAACTATGGAAGCTCTCCATGGTAAGGTGGTTTCGAAAACCTCAGGCCAGTTGGAGGGACCTGGCCTGGGCAGAAATCTGTCTCCTCGGGCCTTTCTGACTGCCAGCTTCTACTCCACGAAGGGACGTCACCTAATAGCTAATCACCAAGTCTAAACCGCTTCTGCAGTGCAGAGCCAAACCACAATAAGGAGATAACACATTTCACTAACAGTACTGTATTCATGTGGCCTCATACCATATGTCCCCATGTTCTCTGTCTTTCAGTACTCAGCAGTGGGGTGAAAGAGTCAGCGGAGATTATTTACACACATCATTACATCGCCTCAAATTTGAACATTAATCTGAGTGATGACACACATTTCCTTGCTGCACAAACAGGCGAAAGGGATGCCGATCACAAGAGAGCAAGTTTTATATAATATACGTCATGTATACAAGTCATAATTAACATTTAAGATATCTAAACAGACTGTTGTGTGTTTGTAATACAGCAATGACGGCAGGGGCAGACAGTGACGAAAGAAAATACACAAAAAAATTTGAAGTGTTTTGTTTCTATTTGACTCTGTGTGGTACACTGCTGCTAACCCAATTACATTATTCTAACCCCTCCTCTCTCTGTTTTTCTCTGCAGGCGGTCTCGGGAAGTGTGATGTCTTTTAAAATGGCGCCTGCTTCATGTGTTTTATGTCTCCTCATAAAAAACAAAACAAAACAACTTCCTTTAAAGCCTTTGCTCACCAGTGTTCTCACTATCATAGGATGTCAAGCAATAGTGGCAATCACGACACAGAGCTAGGAAGAAAGAAATACTGATTTTAGGTTTGCCTTGCCACGTTTTTATATGTCTTTGATTTT
>VOQK01014871.1:25867-38548 GCA_015052645.1 Benitochromis conjunctus
CAGAGATAGGGATGCTCTCAAACTGGATAGAGATGTGGCTTAGCCTTTTGTCCTTTGACAGCAGCTGCAGAAACTACATAGAAACAAAAGCGCACACATACAAACGTAGCTAAGGGTGATGCACAAGCAAGAACACACATCTTCATAATCAAAGCTACACGCCTGTTATACGTCAAGCTCGATGTTGGTGCGTGCAGTAGCAAGAGATTTGGGACAAAAGTGGCCTGTCTCTGTTAAAATCGAGACCGGGAGGTTAGAGGTTAAACAGGATGAAGGCAACCATCTGCAAACCCAGGTGTGGGTGAATTGGACCAACAGCTGGTTTAAACACACACACACACACACACACATAAACACACATACACACACACACACACACACAAGTGGAGCACAATGCTGACAGGACAATTTCAGCTCACTGTTTAAAATGTGTGTATCTTAACAGAGTCACGTGTTGTTGGCTTGCTGGCTGGGGCAAGTTGGTCAGAGAGGCCAGTACATTATGTTGCCTCTGTGTGTGTGTTGTCAGTGAAACATGGGCATGAAAGCGAATTGGTTTAAAGCACCAATGCAGTCCAAATTGCAAAACACGGGAGACAGATCTCACGGCCAAACCAGAGCTTGGGCCACACTGGGAATCACTGAGGAAGACTTTAAGGGAGAGAGAGGAAGGAAGCCAAAGAGCTAGGCTAGAGTGATAGAGGATTAGGGGAGAGAGAAAAGAGAGTTAGGACCACAGACTGTACAAGCTTACAGTGTGTATGAGCGCTGGTTTGAGTAATTACAGACTTGCCTGGTGTGTGGAGCCGAGAGTCTACCACAACACAGCCCAAGTGATGACACCATACACCACACACACATATGTAAACACATATGCAAGCACGCGCACACACACGTGCACACATACACACACACACAGTAATTACCGTGCAAAGCATTTAAACAGCTGCTCCATATCCCCACTCTTCAGAAACCACACATACATTCGTGCACAGTTTCCAAGCCACCCTAAAACTATTGCACTGTTGCACAAGGAAGCTTATTTACACACACACACACACACATACACAAATGGATATGCAAATATAAACAGACAAACACACACACAAGCCACACAATTACTTTTAGCCTGCTTTGACTAGAGAACAAATGCTTAGGTCTGCACCCTGGCTGCGTACCTACTAGTGTCTCTATATTTTCATTAATTGGAGATCTCATCTCTGCGTTTGCCTAGCAATAAAACGCTCCTGAATGGAGCACTCACACCATCTGGTGGCTTTCAACAATATTACACATCCACACAAAAGAAGTAAAAAACGACTTTCTTGAAAGACAAACATTAATGACATGGAGCTCTAGCTAAAAATAAGAGAATTACACTGACGACAAACTAAAAATGACTCATAAAATGCACATCTTGTCCTTAAGACAAGATGTCTCCAGAAGCAGGAAGGCAAAACAGGTTATCTGCACGGACCTCGGTCTCTTTGAACAAATCAAGCAACAATAGCAGACGCCGTTGGTCTTGATTTCTGGAATTGGCCACGATGTCCTGATTTAACTGGAATGTCTGTCTGCTGTGTGGCACTTCCTGAGAGGAAGTACATACAGTACAGAGATAGGGAAAGAGACACCGATGGAGAGACAGAGGGGGGGGGGGGAAATGTTAAGGTCCAACACGGGATCAAATAGCATCATTAAAATAGCATTTTGATCTCTGGCTCCTTCAATTGTCAAAGCATCCTTGATAAGACACTGAACCTGAAGTGGGAGGCGAGCACCTTGGACGTCAGCTCCGCCATCATTAGTGAGTTCAAGAGAACCTCCATCCTTACATTCATTCTATTTTTATTGAAACCTATAGCTTTTACTGTACAAATAAAACCCTCAATCACTTGCAGAGAGTTTGCTTCTATTATATACAAATGCATTATGTGTTTACATTAAATTTGGTGTCATGGTCTTGCTTTTATTAGTACAATAGCCATGCACAGAAACAGGGACAGTGTGTTAAGTGGAGACAGACTGATGAGTCATGATGGGCTCTTCCTTCTCTTTTCTTCTCTTATTTGTACTCCCTTGCACGTGATCTTCTCTGTCTCTCACACTGTATGTTTCTTCACTCCTTTCTCCTAACTATGAACCTTATTTTTTGCCACCTTTCTCCTTCTTGTGTTCTTAACCTTTTTATAACCTCAGCCTCTACCTCTACAATCCCCCAGTCTCACCCCTAATCATCTCCCTTCTCTCATTCTCACACACTTATCTTCCTGTGTGAGTTATTACACTTCTTTCCCTCTTATCTGCTCCATCTACCATTTGCTATAGAAAGACATTTCCTCCTAGATGACAAACAGAACCGATATACAACATACAAGGGGATTAGTTTAGAGCAATACATGATGCAAAGACCCTCAAAAAGTCACCTCTGAACCTGTTAAGGTAAAACATTTGTGGCAGAGAGGGAGTGACTGAGGAGGGAAAGGAGAAGGTCAGGGTTAAACAGAGAGACAGAGAAAGAGCGAGGGGAGGGGGAGGATAAAGGAAAAGAGCAGATCAAGGCATGAGAGCTTTGTGCTCCCTCTCTTGGCAAGACTCGGTGGTTGTGTTGCTCTGTGTGTAAGCGTTGTCTGCGTACAGCGAGTGTGCGGGCGCATACACACACATGCCTCTGCTCCTGGCAGACTCAGACTAGGCATTAAAATTATTGGTGCCGCCAGCGTGCTGCGGCCCCCGCTGAAAAGGAGGGAGGTGAGCAGGGAGGGCAGGAGGGAGGGAGGGATGGAGTCACCAAGTGCTAATCAGACCCATGTGTGTGTGGCCAGTGCTGCTCTGAACAGCTGTTCCCATGCTGAGGACCTGGCCACCACGCACACAGAAACACACACACATGCAAATTTCCTATAAAGCCATACAGGTATAATTCATTTATAGTTAGCACCTATACCGCCAAGGCCAGTGTGAATATGTTTATAACAAATATATCACAGATTGATGGTTGAAGAATAGTGAGGAGAGACTGAGGAATAATGCACTTGTGTCTTTAATTCAAATGACTATTGTTCTAAACTGAACTTTTAACCTAACCACATCCCTTTTTTGGTCTGCTTATTACAAAGTTTTGGATTTTCTGAGAGAATACAGATACTACGTGTCAGGGGAAAAAAGCAAAATAGAATATGAAAAGAGAGTGAGAGGGCTATGGAAGTGGCATGTTTCCCCCCCCTCCACCTGGGGGACAACAGGAAGAGTCAAAGAGTAGAGAGAGGAAGTGCTGTTATTTATTCTATCAATGGAGAGAGGAAGAGACCCCCACTTAACAACCCTCCAGCTGGCAGACACCAACCCAAAACACACACACTCTCACACAATCTACAATAAAGAGGGCCGTGATTCATCTTACTTTGCGTGTTTAGATTAGCCCTTGCAGCTTTAATAATTGGATCTTTAGTCTGCAACAGAGCTCTGTGCAGCAGATAAGCATGCTGCAGAAAGAGGATATCTTTGTGAGAGTAATGAGGCAGAGCTATCACGTGCCCTGCAAAATTAGTGTATTTGCGGTGGGCAGGGAATGTCAGGAATCACCCAAGAAGGATGCAGGGTCCATCTGGTCAACTCTCACTGCATTCAAAGGATTCAAAGGATTCAAAGCTTTGATTGTCATGTGTACAGAAGAAATAGCATTTCTCTGTGCAATGAAATTCTTCCTTTGCTATCCATACACACAAATGCCAACTTTTAAATACGGAGATAAATAATGAAGATAAAGATAAATAAGTATGTACAAGTAATTAAGTGTAGAAAATTGCAAAATGAACTTGGTGTGCAAAGTGGCCTGATGTGCAAACATTTGGATTTCTTCTTTTCTGTCACTCTAATAAGTACTCGAGCTATAGCTATAGGTGGTGTGTGTATTTGTGGTGCGTGCACAGAGCAAAAGATGCAGCTGAGATAATGATAAAAGAATCTGGAGCCAGTAAAATTCATCAACAGCCAAAGGAAGAAAAATAAAGCCTTTACCTGAAGTCACAGGCTGTCTGTGTGTGTGCACATGTTAAATAGAGGTGAAAGAGTTAGTGGTCTATATGTATGTGTCACTTTCTTACCCTTACAGTCTTCAGAGGTCAGGCTCACATCTGTGTGTGTCTGTCTGCCAATCCCAAGCAAGGCAGAACTCCTCATCTCACAACAGTCTCTAGAAACTATGTTTGTGACGCAAAACATGATGGTATCAGAGAAGAGCATCCAAGTGATGACAGAGATTTCGCAGGGCATGAGTAATCTGAATATTTAGACCAGCCAAGTATTTGTGTGCGTGCTAGAATGCAGGTGTGCAAACTAAGTGCAGATTCCCAGCGGTGACAATTCTGTTCTGCATTAAAAAAAAAAAAGGACACACATACCCACATGCTAAAAAGTGAGTTACAGTGGCACCAATAAAGACAGACAATAAGATGTGAATCAGCAGAGGGAGCGTGCATAAGTTTGCAAATGACTCATCAATAGCTGTGGTGTTACTTTGAAAGACAGAGAGTCAGTGTAAAAGTGGAGACAGGGACGTAATTGTTGTGGAGCCTGAGCAAAACCACACAAATATGCTGTATTATGCACAAAAGCAAAGCTTTCGCACACAAATGCCAGACAGATGAAAAAGGGAGCAAGATGTCCAGTGTAGCCAGATGATGGAGAGAGAGAGAGAACGAGTGCTGTTATGAGTGAGCTGACTAAACCCAGACTCCATCATCAAACAGATGTTAAATCACAGATGTGATTCTGTCACTGTAAACACACATTTTTTGCTCACGGAAACTGATATCGCTCATGTTCATCTGTTTAAATGCTCTGCAATCTTATACCGCTCCTCAGCTGGTGCTCCCCACAAAAGAGAATTCAACAGGCTGAGACTCACCTCGGAGAAGAGAGGAGAAATAAGTGGTAGTGGTTAGGGTCCTGTGTTTAAAGGGTAAAGGTAAGGGAGTGGCAAGGGTTGGCACAAGGTGTGTCTTTATGACAGTTAATGCTGTCATAAAGACACACAAGATGAAAAGTGCAGGCACTAGACCAACCAAGAGACACGTTTTACAGCGTTAAATAAGTGAAAGTGAATTCATATCGTAGAGTAAACTAACAGGTGTGTGGTGAGGGGAAACATCATTGACTATGACACTGATGTGTCAAGTGCACCTCTTCACTTCCATCTGCAGCAGCTTAGAGTTATGTACAGGTGCAGTAATGATACATTACTGGTTTCATTTACAGGGTAGTGAGTAACACTCTACACACACCTTTACTGTAAGAATCAGCAAGTCCCCCCCCCCCCCAAAAAAAAAGACTTCAGGTTTTCAACACAGGTGGGGGACAGTGAAAAATAAATCGTTTTGCACACTGTTGAAGCGCCAAGTGACCGGCCAGCTGGGATCCGGTTCCTGTACAGTAAAAGTTTCAGTGTCTTTGTAGCTCCCTACACCTTCTGTCCTGTAAGGAACTTATGGATACAATAAAAAAGCCCCTCACTCAAAGCAGCCTGCAGCACCCGGACCCGGCACCATCCACATTTTAAAATAAGCAGCAAAGAGCTATTTAAACAGGCCCAGGTTACAGCCCCTCATAAAACAAATACACACAGGAATAATTGTATCAACACAGCAACCTGGCAGGGTAAGAAAAAAAAGTTTCTCTGTGGGGGGTACTAGGACGCTATGCTGAAGAGTAGTGGTGGTGTTGAGGGGTGGTGTGTGGAAACGGGTGGGATGGAAGAGGAAAAAAGGGGGGGAGGAAAAAAAACAGGTCCCACAGAGCTACCGTGCAGGCGCCAGCAAAGACAGCGAGGGTGGAAAGGAGGGGAGGAGAGAGGGAAGGAGGGGGAGAAAGACCCTGGTGAAACTCTCAACAGATGCGTGAAGCCCTTGTCAGCATTCCTGCTAGGTAACGCAAGGTCAGGAGCAAGCAGGAAGACAATATGAGGACTATTTGGGCTCCCTGAGCGCCAGATGTGTTTTAATAAGACGGCTGCCCTCCTAGCTAATAAGGTCAGCCTCTGGCTCCAGCCAGACGAGCAAACAAGTAGACTCTTGGCAGGAATTCAGCTCCAGCTTGGCACAGCCTCCCTCCCTGCTTCCTGCCTCGTTCTCTCACTCATTCACTCACTCTCTCTCACAAGCTCGGAGAGATCGATGGAAGCCGACTCTCTCTCTCTCTCTCTCTTTCTGTGCGGGTCTGCATGACTCACTCCATTTCATACACCCGCCTTTTATTAGACACTTCCTTTTTTTCTCTGAGGGAAGAGGGAGAACTACTGCCTAAAAACTGGAGCCTTTGAGAACATCTGTGCTTGAATCATGCACTAACACACGCACACCCACACACATAAGGCCGCATAAATACACACACTCAAACTAGTATAAACACACGATTTATACCAGTTCACCTACTGAGTGGTTCACACTGACTACCTTTTACAACCAAAAATGAAAAAAAAAATCAACTCGCCTAATGCTGATACATAAGTAATGAGAAGCTAAAATTAGTTATAAAAATAAACAGTGGACCAATAAATCTGACTCCTCCAGAGGGGAAAATAAAGACGAGGCACCGGCGCCAGAAAAGATTGGCCTGCTCTGCACTGAAAGGGAGACAGAGGAGGTGAAGAATGAGGAGGTGGAGGAGGAAGATTTAGAGTTTAGAATGAGAATGAAGGAGGGAAAAAACAAAGATATAAAGATCCAGAGCCAGAATGAAGAGTCCTGGCAGCTTGGGTGGAGGTGTAAGCAAGCTCCTGCCACTTCATGAAACGCAAAAAGAAGATCATTCTCAAAGTGAAGGGCAAAAATATTCCAGAAGTAAAGCAGTAGACAAAAAGCGACAGAGGGGACAAAGTGGAAACTTTCAAAAGTAACAACACAAACAAAGTGTTGAGTAATTTAACTTTGATTAAACACACACAGAGAAATCTGAATGTAAAAAATGACTGCACTACACGGCAGCCTCCTAGCTCTCTGTTATGCACTAAGGTCAAGTTGACATCATCTTGGCCTCACACAAAAATCACCCCATCAAAGGCAGACCCTCTCGTAATGGTGCCTGCAGTTTTCAAATATTTACCTCAAGGCTGAGCCACACAATGCCACACACACAGGGAAAAATCTGCTCCTCCATACAAATCGCGCCCCCACTCTCACCTATATGTCCCAGTGACACACACCAGGTGGACACACATGATCAGCTAGCAGATTAATGGATATCGTGCAATAAATGCTAACACATCTTTTAAAAATTGCAGTTTTTAATTTTATATTAATGATTGAGTGATTGACTCTAAAAAAACCCACAATCATTTCAGTGTATTGTCCTGCTGAGAGACACTTTCAATTCAATTTTATTTAAACAGCTCCAAATCACAGCAACAGTCGCCTCAAGGCGCTTTATATATGACCCCCTATGACGAAGCATTTTGGCGACAGCGGAAAGGAAAAAAAAAACTCCCTTTTAACAGGAAGAAACCTCCGGCAGAACCAGGATCAGGGAGGGGCGGCCATCTGCCGCGACCGGTTGGGGTGAGAGAAGGAAGACAGGATAAGACATTGATATGAGGAGTTTCACATTTAATCTATTCTTCAACATGAGCGACAACAAAGATATGCTAATCTTCACAAAGAAATTACTGTAATTATAATTTGGTTGTGTAAAACGGCACTGTAACAAATTAAGCGAAACATGTGAATTCCCATTTTCTGGCTGATCTATTACTGGTAAGTGCTGCTGGTGTACCTCCATAAAACAGGAAGCACCTCATAATTTAGTGAATAAATCCACAGAGTATGCCAATTTGCAATCTTTTTACCTATCTATAGTTAATTATAGTTATTGTTTTCACAAGGAAAAGATTAGCTTCATATCACGAATCCTCTGCTGTGCTCATGTGTCCTGTTTGTCCATTTGTCTGTGTTTATTAGACATGAGGTTGAGGAGAAGACGACCATCCATCACTGGGTTAGAAAAGGTTTCTGTTCCAGGGGTTAGACCTTCCTGTTTTAAAGCCCGCAGACAGGGAACATTTGGCTAGGTGTAATTTGATATGACCTCGTCACAGTGAGTTTGAGGTTACAAGGTCAGCAGGCCTTATCACTCAGCAGCAGGCCCTGTTTCTGCTACACACAGATCCCCGCAAGTCACTGACTCAGACCCACACACATGTACAAACACATATGTCTGTGTTCCCACGGTTGCAGCAGGTCTAATGGTTGATGTATAGCAACTTGTAAAGCGGGATTGTCAGTCGGTTTTAACAGCCTAGCACAGAGATCCAACAGGACCACAGCCATGCATGTAGGCCCAGACCACTGACCGGCTCAGCAACACTCCATAAAAGCAGCTCCGAGTCCAGGCACACGTACTCAGCCAAGTACAGGAAAACAACAGAGAGAAAAAAATAGCTTTGATCTGTACTGACAGATACTCAAGATGTTCTATCATTCAAAATGCTCTCATGGTTGTGAACATAGACTGGAAAGCTCATACTCTTTTTCATACGCAGTTGCAACCGTATTTTTAAAACTGTACCTTTATCCCTGCGTTTTCATCTTTTTTCCACACACAGTTACGGTCATTAAAAACTTAGCTTTGGGAAAAGCTTTCCAAGTACTTCAAATGTTTGCAGTGTAAACATATAGACAGAGGAAGTTTTGATCTATTATTTACGGCTTCTCATTGGCCAACTTGACTTTGGATTAAGGTTACATCTCTGCCTGTTTGTTTGATTCATGCTCTTAACAGCATGCTTCAATTTTGTTTTGCGCTTGTGTGGAGGAGACGAACTTTGGAGAACAAAGAAGGGACAAAGGGGAAAAAAAAAAATACTTGTGCACGTTTGAACTAGACCTTATACACAACTCTGGACAACTCTGACACCTGCGGAGCCGTGCATCGTGGGAGCTCATTCAAGGCCTGCACTGAGTCCAACACTGAGGACACATGTTTCACATTGAGCTAAAGTCAAACAGCATCTGATCACTGTTCAGCCAGCGTCAGTCTGTCTGAGGCTCTGGTCTGCAGAAATTGCTGTGCTTATTGCTCTCATCAGGCAAACCCAACAGGTGGACAACAACTGGCTCACAGAGAACCCCACCTGGTCTGGATCCAACAGAGAATGTTATATACACAAAATAGCGAGGACACGAATAATAAAATAAACTGCCTTTAAAAAACACTAGAGTTTTGCTTACATCACACCACATTCATATATTTCAGTTATGTGTCTGGAGGTGATCTATGAGTAATTCATTGTTCCTATTTGTGCACCAAACCCTCAACTCCTGACCCCTACAACGTATTGGACAGAAGCAATTCAATTCAGTTCAGTTTTATTTATATAGCTCCAAATCACAGCTGCGGCTGCCTCAAGGTGTTTTATACTGTAAGGTAAAGGTCCTAAAATAACAAAGCAGATAATTATTTCAATTAAAAAGAAAGAAACGCAAAAAGGATTTAGTGTCAGCATGTGCCAAATTGTTAAATGCTGGCCTACATCAAACTGGCCTAATGATTTACTGTTAAAATAACATTTTAGAATAAAGACATAATAAATATGTTAACTCACTCTCAGTATATGTATCCAAGTTAAAACACTGATTTAAAAATATCTGCCACATGAAGGCAATAAATGGACACAAGCACAATTAAGGAATTAGTCTGATAAGAGGCACCTCTGTGTCAAGTGGGTATAATCTTGATAGATAAATATTCATTAGCAGGTTGCTAATCTACCTGACCTGTGACCTGCTGTGACCTTGCTCTCCTCAGAGGGTATCAACGAGCACAGCTGTGGGAAGATATGCCGCGTACAAAGACTTTGATCTCTATTACTCTTCTCCTCCTTTTGTCCTTCCTGCTAGATATGACTTGTTCATATTTGAGTGGATTTTAAACTCAGATGCCTGCAGTAGCACACAAAAATGTTATGTGTGTTGGTTGTAGTAGCACTTGAGGGCACCAATATGTAGTTTTAAGTTATAGATAACATCAGTGAGTCAGTTTGTGTGTTAAAACAATTTGGTATGCTAATCAACTGGAAAGCACTTTGGTGAAAAATGACTTGAAAATGAGTCCCCACTGTAGCGAGAACTGCCACACAAGTGGTTTTAACTCCTTTGGCAGGTGTTTATATAGGTCTCTCTGTGGAGGGATATTGTCAACATGCAGGATACAGTTGCAAAGTTTAACAAAGATGCGTGTGCTCTGAGAACTCATTGCTGGTACAGCTGGCGTCCCATTGCAAGTCTGTATTTTAAGCATCATTTCATTTTAAAATAATAGTCTAAAAGCATGTTAAATTGATTCCCCTGTTCACAGCTGCATGTTTCTTTGTCGTAATCTGAAGAGACATAGAGTTGCAAATGAGCTGAAAGACCTGTTTTATAACCATTAAAGCCTGAACCATAAAATAACTGCCAGAAAATTCAAATGTTTTTTTTTTAAATAGAGTGTTTGTTGATCACTCCGATTATGTTTTATAAAATAATTAATTAAATGTTAATTTGGATTTATGAGTTTTGTATCATATTTGCTTAAAAATGTATTGTGCAATTTATCAAGGGGGGGAAAAAATCACATTGATGATATAGAAGTCTCAAAAACTCAAATGTGACATTAGATATTAAAGGGTTTTTAAAAGCTGGGTGGTGTTATTAATATTATTATTATTACTACATATTTTTCAGGTAGAATAAATCTGTTGTGAATATTTCTCTGCTCTTTTACAGAGTTACTAGCAGCTCTCCTGGCATTTGGACATATTAATTATCGCCTTTTCTTAGCAGAGGACTTCATACTTCTCTATAATTTGCACCAATTATGAAACCCATAATACAAGACAACACACAACTGTTCTGCATGTAGAATAACACCTCCAGGAATGCAAACATATGATTGTTATCCTTAACAATCTCTGCAGGCTTACACGGCACAGATAGCATTCAGCTGTGTCTCTGACCTGAAGGCACAACAGGCAGCGAGAATGACTTATGTTTAGAGGAAATAAAGTTCTGAGCCAAATCTCAATGACCCCGACAGCTTCACACAATTAGTCATACATACATATACACATTACTCATACTTATACACTCACAAGGTTCACCCTTCCTCCACAGTTTGTGTTTATGCATGACTTCAATAGCCACCTTCTTCATACGCTCACTGAACTGCAGAAGGTTACAGGTTACAAACCATATGAGAATGCAACAAAGAGAACAGAAACACTTCAGTTCAACAGATGTCCATATATAATCAGAGAAACCAATTAATTATATGATCCATAAAAAAAAGTAAAAAGAAATCATCATCCTGAAAAGGAAAATAAATGGGTAGAATAAAAATGTGCATTTTTCTGTTAAAATGTTTAAAAAATATATTTATTTTTAAGACGGAAAAAGGTATAGAATAATGTTGATGAAGAATATAAGCACGTGAGGTCATGAATCCACAAATCAACACAAATCCTGACAGTCTGACAAAGTTTGTAATGGTCTAGAGTTAACCTTCAAGATCCACAAATAAGTAGAGATCCAATAGATATTATATAATTTTAAAAAAAAGACACCATACATATAGTATGTGCAAAACAACATACATGCAAATCAACCTAACTGAATTATACCAAATAAGTCACTTGATAAAATGGCAAGAAGGCGGCCAGTTAACTTCTTTTTTTTTTTTATGTAGTCAACATTTCTTAGGATACTGGATGAAAACATTGTAAAGTTGGCTTCCATACGCAGACCTGGACTGAACTTTGTGGTTGATCGAGTGAAAAAAACAAAACACAAAGCCCTTCAGTACATAAGTGCTGATTTCAAGTTTAAAAAGTTTCTACGTGTTCCAGCTTTCCACACTAACTCACTCTAAAAAAAAAAAAGAAGCTCATTCAGTATTGTGTGTCTCTTCGCCTGACTGATGTCTGCTGCCTGATTTAACTATAATGCCCTTACATTTTTGTCACTTAACTCTGTGTCTAAAAAAGAAGCATGATTGACATGAAAAGACAAGTAAGGAACCAGATCAGATAACGTAGAAAAAGTGATGCTGATGTGTGGAGAGTGAGGTCAGGAGTTATCACTATGGTGACCTGTAGTGATACGAGAGAACTTGTCATCACCTTTGCAAGCAGACACGAAGCGCTTGAATCTGAGACACAGAAGAAAAGCCCATGTGTGGAAATCTTAAAACGAAAAAAAAAAAAAAAAAATCCAACTGGACTTCATGAATCATCTACGCATGGTATAGTTGTGTGCATATGTGCCTCTGTTGGTGTTTATGCTCCAGAGATCCATCTCTCTTCTACATGCAAAGTTTCAGTCATATGGTTGCGTTCAGAAGATCACCACCAGAATGGACACCTCTTCAGTCTTGAAAGCCCCCTCCTGAGGTGTGAGCTCACGTCTGCACCAGGGATGTTGCCAAAAGAGCACAGAAGCACGCACAACGTAGAGTCTGTGCGTGTGTGTGCTTGTGTGTGTGTGTGTGTGTGTGTAAATGTGCATATGTATGTAAGCATGTGTGTGAAACAGATGGGAGGAAAGAGAGAAATTAGAGAGGGGTAAAAGAAGAGTAGCGACAGAAAGTCTGCAAGAGCATGTGTGTTTCTGTGTGTGTGTGTGTTGGACTGAGGGGGCTGTGAGGGGTAAAAGG
>VOQK01014872.1:5114-25736 GCA_015052645.1 Benitochromis conjunctus
ATAAATACTTTTATTGTTTCTTTCTTGGGATGTAGCCTGTATGTGTCTTTAACATACAGATCTCTCCCTATGATCCTTCCCTCTTTAATCATGCTACCCAGGGAACTTTTTCCTTAAACTCTCCCATGCACATCACACACATTTTGATCCGCACCCGAGAGAAACCAGTGGATGTGCTGTATGCAAAGGCCATCAGCATTGAAATGTCCAAAACCGAGGAGTACTTCCAATGGGAGTCACAATCATTCACTTTAATGTTAGCGGAGGACAGTTTGTATTCATCTTATGTGGTCACGTAGCAGTTGTAGAGTGAAGGGTTTGCAGTTAGAGCCAGAGTGCGTATGTGCTGAATGCTAATGGTGTGCTTTGCCCGTGACCATGGAAGTAAGTTGATCTTACTCAAAATGTCACTTGAAAGGGATTCATCTCAAGTGGTCAAGCAAGGATCTCAACCATACCAAGGGCAAGACGAAGGGCTGACATGCTTTAAAGTGTGCATACTAAAACTAAGACTTAGTCTGAGAGATAATTTACCCTTTCAGTGATGAGGAGTAAAACACTGCTAAATTCAATTAATGGTTAGCTGTTATGTCTATGCTGCTAAACAGATATGGTTTCCTTTGGAGGACAAGGTAATTGCAAACCTTTATTATAGCCACATAGTAAAGAAACAGATCATCAATAATCACCCTGCTTTTAAGCAGAAAGTAAAGCAGAAAGTTTGCAGCTGTTGGCGTAATAACAGTATATTTGCCTTTTTTCATTGTTTTATGTCCAGGTTTCTCAGTGTGCATGTAACTTAAAGACAAAATATAAGACATATCCTTATATTGAAACTGGTGGTTATTACCTGGGTGCCTGCTGGTGTCCTGTCTTATGCACTGTGCATCAGAATTGACAACCAAACAAAACAGCACACACCATCTTTGATCTTCGCTTTCATACGTCATTCAAATAACTAAAAAACATCAAAAGATATTGAATCTGGAACTAATGCAGTATTTTAATATTTTGCCTATTTTCACTTTTTTTTCCCCCTCTTTACATGACACTGCTGCTCTTATCTGTGTTGCTGAAAGTTAAATTCCTTATCTCTTTGAAGGTTGCTTTTGAGATTGACTAGGAGCAACACGAACAGCTTTCTTCTTAACAACAACAACTACAAAAGCGATCCAACTGTACAGGCTTACTGACATTACTTTGATTTGTCAGGAAAGCGCAGAGTAGTCTTCCAGAAATATGTTATTTTTAATGACTAACAGTTGTAATAATTAGAATATACAGTCATGGTGAAAAAACAGTACACCTTCTGGCAATTCTGAGGTTTTCCATATCAGGAAAAGTTAATAAAAGGTCATCTGGTCCTTACCCAGTCTTAAAATTAAATGCAACCTCGGATGGACAATAACACTTGATATATTACACTGAGCCAAAATGCAGAAGAAATGTTTTAAAAACTAAGTATAGCCCATCATTTAATAGCTTGTAACTTGAAGTTATAATTTCCAGAGTGACTATATGTCTCTCACGTTGTAACAAAGGAATTTTGGCTCACCTGTGTTTACAATGCTGGTCATTGAGGTTTGTGGGCATTTATGCACAGCTGTCTTTTGGTCAGGCTACAGCATTTCTATCAGTTTGAGGTCTGGACTTTGGCTGGACCATTGCAACACCTTGATCCTTTTTTTTTTTTCAGTAATTCTGTTGTAGATTTGCTGCTGTGCTTGAGGTTGTTCTTCTGTTGCATGAGCCAAGCTTCAGCTGTCAGACAGACGACCTCACATGTGACTTTAGAATATTTTAGTATGCAGAGAAGCTCTACAAGCAACTACAAGGTGCCCAGGGCCCATTGCTGCAAAACAAGTGTAAATCTTCACCTCTCCACCACCGTGCTTGGTTGGCATGAGTTGTTTGTGCTGATATGCTGTTTGGCTTTCTTGTGGTTTGTTCGGACTTTGCAAACCTAAGCAATGCTGCCATGTCCTGTTTAGAAAGAAGAGCTGTACTTGTGCCTTTTGCTGATTGCTCTTCCATGAACTTTAACATTTAAGATGCTGTCTGATGCTTGTAGAGTTTGAGATGTAGACTTTTTTAGGTTTTCTGAGCATTGCACTGTCTGACCTTGGAGCGAATTTGCTGACACATCCACTCCTGAAAAGATTGGTAGCTGTCATGAATGTGTCATGTTTTCCACTTGTGAATGATCTTTCTCACTGCACAATGATAGACTTCAAATTGTTTGGAAATGGCCACACAACCCTTCCCAGATTGATGGGGAGCAACAGTTGCTTCTTTAAGATTGTTGCTGATGTCTTTCCTCCCTTTCACTGTGCTAATTCACCTGAAAACTCCAGGTCAGAAAACTGCCAAAGCTTTCAAAGAGGTGGTCACACTTTCTTACGATCAGTAACTCAAGTGCTTTGATTATCAGCACCAGGCTGATACTTACTTTCTTCATTCCTATGGAAGCAGTACTGGTGGACTTAGTTTGCGTTTGCATAAAAAAAAAACACACACACAGTGTAATGCAAAGGCGCCATGTTTTGTGGTTGATCTGAGGTTGTTGTTACCTCACTTTAAGACCTACTGAGGACCAGATTATATTTATTACACTGAAATTTAAAGAGAGTTCACTTTATTTTTCTTACCATGACTGTAGATGTAAAAATTAGGAGTAACAAACTGGTTTCTGTGTACACTGACGATGAAGAAAGATCTTTTCATGTCACTTTAGCATATTAATGAGACATTTCGTTTGGTATCGCACCATGCAAATTGTGTTTATTTCACAGCTCAGCAGGTTAGAGGAGTTCCACTATCACTAATACCAGATGGGCAGGATAGGAAGTAGACTGGGTACTTCTGTGCTGACAGCCGCTGTTCATTTGAGATGTCATCGGCCTCTTTCAGTGTTTTATCCTCCTAGCCCTCAAAGCAGAGGCTGTCTGAGCCCCCCTGAGAGTGACATTCATTCTATTCTGATGGAAATCGATTTTTACCATTTGAACATCACCACCCTTAATTCTTCCATTCTCTGCATGGTCAGAGCCCTGCTCTGAGATATCTTCAAAAGGAAAAAAAAACATAATTTACATTTCTGTCATTGTAATCGCTTGAGCCAGACAGAAATGTGGTCTATTAAATTCCCATTCTGCTGTCACTCTTCATATCAGGGCAACAGACTGCTTCCTGACACCAGATTGAAAATAAGTTGGATTCACTCTGTCAAGCTCCTCTTTTGGAGTTATTCCTGGCTGCTGGAGGATTGGACAAAAAAAACAATAATACAGTCATGAATGTCTGGGCCTAAGATGGGTGAGTGCTTTAGCTCTTACGGCTCTCAATCAGTCTAAGGAGATTTAGGGATGTGCAAGTAAACAATGCTGGATGAATTACTGGGAATACTATTTTAGATCATTTTGTCCTGATCTGTCCTTTCTTGAGTAGATCTTCACTCCTTCTCCATCATCCAGTCATCTGTGAGATGACTGCTAAAGAGCTGGCCTATACCCATGCATTAATCTACCCGCACACTAACCATATTCTGTTGTCTGTCAACCATGAGGAGAGCTATTAAGCAGCTAGCATGGGTGACCTCCAAGGAATGGGCTTACATCTGTACTGTTGCCAGTGTTTTCAGGATCAAATATTATTAATTCAAAGCTAAATATGAGGATGATCTCATGGCTTATGTTGTGCTTTTTGTTGTGCCACACCCAATAAAGAAAACAGCAGCCATGTGGCATTTGTGAAGTCCTATTTAGACACGACGGCGTTCGCTAATATCAGTGCGTTCAAATTTCCAGGCACAGTTTTTACCATGTTCACCAGATGCTTTTGCCCTCTCTTCCTGTGCCCCAGGCATTTTTGACTTTGGGAAGTTACATTCTGATTCGAGGTTACTTTCTCTAAAAATCTCTTTTATATTTATTGTTTGTTGTTGCTCATTTCTCATATTTTTTGTTTGCACTTTCTTCTCACCCTTACCATTTGAGAGAGACAGCTCCCTGCCCTGTTGGAAGCTTCTTTCTGTGAAAATTGTGGGTTTTTATTCTGACACACTGTTGCCAACTATTTGCAAGATAAGAAAATCTTGGGTTTCTCATCATGCTCTTAGACACTGACCTTAAAATGCCTGGAGATGGTTGGTTGTGTATGAGTAAGGTTGAATTCAAATACCAAAAAGTACTAATTGGGCAGACAAGACTTTTTTAGTTTTGCGGGTATTGGGTCAAAAATGAAAGTAATGCACAACTACAGTATTGCCGTGGTTATAATTCACCCTGAACGGAAGAGGCATGAGTAAAATTTTACATAACAATAATAATCCATGCAATTGCTTCAGAATTGCTTCCAACCCACAAATGTCAAAATCACTTTTATTGAGAACCTGGATTGCCATAGTCACCATCAGTCAAGGTTGCTCTTCTGGCCAGGATCAACACCCAGTTTCATGTAGTCGATCTGACAGTTACTGTTACTGGGAACTAAAAACCAAAAATGTCACTCTAAGGCAAAAATACTGGCTTCATTTTTTTTAGCAGCTTTAAGTATTGGCGCTAGCTCTTGAGGCTAATGTATCTTTTATCCCCAATGCTATTACATCACAGTAGGATGTGTTTACTTCATCACATCAGCATTTATTTTGATTGTCATTCTCAGAAATAGCCAACAGCACTTTAGTTCATCTGTTCCTGCTCTCATAGTTCATCCACCTCCTTTTGCTCAATCTTTGGTCTGTTGTGGGTTACAAGAACAATACACAGTCGTGTGTAATTGTTGCTGCTGCAGGCAGCTGTCCGTGTGTTTTGTCTGCAAGGGAGTATAGACCGAAATGTACTAGTGAAGAGGAGGCACACTGTGTGCCAAGCATGAATAAATACATTTTAGCCTGTACTCAATGAACTTTGTAAATTTGTAGTTCAAAAGGTCATATTGTATACATTCCCTTCTGTGTATTCAATTCAGAGTCGCGGTTGGGATGGGGCCTACCCCAACTGTCATAAGGCAAGGAAACACCGGGTCAGGGCTGACACAGACATACATACAGGCCACCAGTTAACTTAACATGCATGTCTTTAGACTATGGAAGGAAGCCAGAGTAACTGAAGAAGACCCACACAGACACTGGAAGAGCATACATCCAGACATTGCCCCAGCCGGTCAGTGGATTCGAATGCAGGACCTTCTTGCTGTGAGGCAGCCATTTGAACCACTGCACCACCGTGACAACCTTTAAGAAAATGTTTCACAGAAATTCTTTACTCGTGTTCTACTTACTAGATTTCTTTGAGGGTTTTCTGTCACATCTCATGGCATCAGTTCATGAGGAAGGCATGGTTGTCACCATACAATGTAATTAAATGGGGATAATAGTGAGCGGATGTTTTCAGAGGAAATCTTAGTGAGAAAGCTTTTGGCAAACTAGCAAAAACAAAAAGGAAAAAGGAAAAAAAAAATAGAAGAAATGGCTAGAATTGGAAATGACGAGGCCAGAAAGCAAGACATTTCAGAAAGGTCTCCGACCCTGAGCTCCGACCTTGACTTTTGTCTAAAATGCTGACTGCTGACACTGTCCAACCCAGCCATTAAGTCAGCACACATTTTGCTTTGGACTGAAGAAGCACAAAGTCCATTTGTGCACATTAGTGGGGCACTGACTGACAGACACTCATGTGGTCCAAAAAGTAACCACTGGCCAGGTGACAAAGTGCTTTATAATTCAGTCTATACCGTAGATCCTCAGGTGGTCATTAGGTGCCTGCAGAAACCTTGGTCACTAAGTGTTACAGTGAAAGCAAGTAGTCTGTGTTGGGCAGAAAAATCCACTTGTGGCATTATACCCTTAAGACTGAATACTGATTGCATCCCAGTCAGTTGTTATATTCCAGCTTTTTCTGGCCCAGCCTCAGTTTGCTGGAGAGAATCAGCTGAATAACACTATGTGATAAGGATAAGAACGAGACAAGATAAATCACTATAACAGGGTCTGTATGGGGAAGTTAGGGAAATCACAGCAGTCAATACTAGAGAGAAAAAGCAATTTATGCATATTTTTATTCACACGTTATCTAGATGATATTTTCCCAGCTTTATTACAGATTCTCTGGCAGAATTTGCTTCGTCAAATATCAGTTATGAGGCTACATTCAAGATGGAAAATCACTGGTTAAATAATAAAAAAAATAGAAAAAGTACATTTTGTGCTTTTTTGCTGTGTTTATACTGTTTATATGAAAAATAAAGTTCTGCAAAGCACAAGGCACAATTTATTTCAAGCAAATTGCACAAAACAACATGCATTCTTTAAATATCACTCAGCAAAGAAGGCTTTTAATATTGGTTCAGTGCAACAAAATCTGTGCAGGGACATCATGTACTTATCACAACACGCATCTCAAAGTGCTTCACTCGGACAACTGTTTCATTGTTCTTGGTGAAGCTGTTATGTGGCACAACTATGAATCTCTGAATATGTAGCTTAACATTTATACTTGTCTTCAAAGATTTAAGCTCATTCACAAACACGAAACTCAGCATGTTTATACATTATTATAGAGGTTGTGCTGCTTTGTTGTACAGTACTTGATGAGCTGGTGGAAAAATAGTCCCCCTCTTTCCCTTAACTAGCCGAGCAGACTGCGGTAAAACAAAACAGAGTGCACTTATGAGTCAGTATTGATCCCACTTTGAAGGAAAACATCAACAGTGAAGTGAAGCTCTACTGGAAAAAAATTGAGGTATACATATACATTCATACGTTAAATATAACAAAAAGGTATTATAGTCGAAGCTAAAATAAATCACAAAATCAATTTTAGTAGGAATAAGACTGACAGTTAAAAAGAAACACTAATAAATGCAATTAGGCATTATAAAAAGTCTGAAAAGGTCATAAAACCTATAACTTAGTTAAATTTCTCAGTGGACAACTATACAATGTCATACAAACCAGTGACAACATTCAGTTGACTTTAATACAGTAATATCTGTTTTAATAATATATGATCTGTAAAAAAAATACTGTAAGTACGGCATACTAGAGGTATCTGGTATATGTCTAAAAATGTACCTGCCAATAATCAAATACGGTGCCACTATTTTTCATGCCACAAATTTAATAAATGTTTAGAAATCCTACGTAAACAACACCTATCTCAACATTTAGGTCTATTCAGTCACATAATGTGTGAGTTTTATCAATGTACTACTGTTAGTTTCATTTTTATGTACACAGTTATATGTAGATATAGTAGTTTGAGCGGAAATAAAAAGGATTTATGGAAAAACTCTGAACTTTGAAATGCTCCAGGCCCCTGCAGGCCAGTATCAGATGCAATGATGTCTGTGGCTTGGAGAAATCCGTGTGGTTCGACAACTTCACAGTGAGGCATGGGAAGGGCAATTTTGATGTCCACAGGTTATCTGTGTCATATCTCCTATCTGCATTTTGCTCCTATGGGTCATTGCACAGGGTGTGTTCAAATATTCTGTATGGCCACGACTGTTTTTGAGAAAGAGCGCTTCCTGGATTCAAATCGTTTCTATCTGAGGTGCTCTTTGGAAGGGATACACACAGACTAAATCATTAAAAAAAATCGAAAGTCATATTTAAAATGGCTTTATTGTCATGGCAACAATTGCTAATGGCTTTTTGGTTTCATATGTGAAGCGCCCTTACATTCCTATTAATAAAAGAAGTGTGTATGCCTTCAGCAACATTTACTGGAAAAGACTGAGCAAGCTAAAAGGTATATCATTACTAGAGACACTGGTTGTTAATTTTTCACCTGGTTGCTCACATGTTTTTTTTCTAAATTGCATTTATTTTGGAGAAAAAACAGCAGACTTTGGTCCTTTAGTCTTCAGTATGTCTTGTGTGGGGTTCTGGGTACATTCTCATTCTGCACACATGGTGTAGTATTCTGAAGTTGGCCGTGATAAGATCTCTTTTAAATCAATAATGGAAATTTAACAGAAGACAATAGTGATGAAAGCTGACCAACACTAGTGATTTGCATGCAGTAGTAGCTCCCAGTGGCCCCTAGTGGTTGAAATACTGATTACACCCCACAAGATCTCTCAGCAATAATTAAAGAAACAAAAACTTCTTCACCTCTTAATAAACAAACAAAATGTTTCTGTTCATAAGCATGCCAAATTTCTAAAATCTTGCATTCAGTGTCAGTATCGTTCCCACCATGCACTAATTCCCTTACTTTAAATGAGCTGTAACATACCCATACAGAGTGAGGCTCCACAAGGCTGCATGGTTTGCTTTCATGGGAGTGTTTCACTCTCCATCCAATTAGTGAGCTATTCCCTCACATGGCCAGGTGTTCTACTGCCCATCCGAGCCATTTTATCTATCACCACCTCTCTGTTACTGCCCCCCCCCGAACCGGCTCTTATCAACGACTTTCTTCTTGTCTAAATGAAGTGAAAATTGCATACTTGCTATGCAGCATCCCGGTGAATCGCTGAATCAGGACACACACACACACATGCACACACAAAATACATGAATACTGTGTCAAATGACCCATTCTCTCCCCCTGAACTGTGAGCTAGCTCTCCTACTGTATTCTTCTTGCATTTTGTCACTGCTTCTCTTGTTTCTTTACCATGCCCCGCAGCCAAGTATTCTTTGGTGGTTCTTTAGAGTCTCCGAATTACGAGACTGGGATGAGTGGCCTATTAATCAGTTATGTCATCAGCGATACTACAATCCTCCCCAGTTTTGTTCTCATATAACAGACAATCATCTTCCTTTGATTGCCTGTGGCCTGAAAAAAGCAGATGCCAATCAAAAAGTCATAAGACACTCAACCAAATGGTTGTAGTCTAAAATGACTAGAATGTTATCTAGCTGAATACATGAAGTATCCCAACCTTTGTTGTTTTTTATGATCAAAAATTTCAGCAGATCAAAAGAAATCCCCAAAGCTGATTTAAGTTTGTCTGATATCTGCTCACCCTGGACAAATATTCCACAACGTAAAACACAAATGAACAAAATGATCAGCACATCATGGACTCATCATGGACTCATCATGGACGTGCACTGCTGATTTCACACAATCATGGACAGTGAAATAAGTGATGCACGGTGCAGTTGATCAGAGGTGGGCCATAGAAACAGAGCCAGAAACGTGCTGTGTGTGTGTGTGAACTGATATTTCGCCTTTACTTCACTATTATCACTAAACTTCTATGCTGAAATGAAGACGTGCAGCAATCAGCCTGATTAAAGGGTTTGTTGTTGTTGCTGTTGTTTGCACCACGGGTAAGACGCACCAAACACAGCAATCTCTGAAACCTTGTTGTATTTGTCATGGGGCTATTATGGGTGTACAAAGAAGCTGAGGTGGCTGCTGAAGTACAGCAATAGAAGTTTAATCACCCCTATTCTGTGTGCTGAGTTTGGGGGTTTGATCTGAAGAGGTCTCCTGGTGGACTCTAATCAAACATTTAGAGGGACCTTCCTCCCTTCCTTGTTTGCTTTCCTCTTTCCCTGCCTCCTCCTCCTTCTCTCCCTCATTCTCCCATCTCTGTGTTCCTCCTCTGTCGTGACACTGATTAGAAGCGAAGAGACAAATTAATCGGGGAGCACCAGGTTGCCAGCTTTCTCTGACGGAGAACATCCACAGAATTTTTAGGGGAAATGCAACGTCAACTTCCATCAGTGCTAAAGAGGCAGGGTGTGTGTGTGTGTGTGTGTGTATGCGTGTGTGTGTGTGTGTGTGTGTGTGTGCGTGTGTGTGCGCGTGTGTGTGTGTGTGCGCACGAGCAAGAGTATGGAAGCAGCGCGGGGCCCATGCATAATCACCTTATTATATCCCTGTGAATGGAATAGTGAATTGATCTGATTAGAGGTTGGATGAGAAGAGAAGGCAAGAGGAGAGGCCTGGCATGCAGAGCAGCTCGTGCTGAAAGATGGGGAATAAGGAGAGGAGGAAGGGAAGGGAGGAAAAGAGCAGGATGAAGGAGGAGGAAGACAAAACTGCAGAAGGGTGGGAGAAGAGAATGGAGGTTTAAAGATGTAGAGGGTGGAAAAGAAATGAGGGAAATCAGAAACAAAGACAAGAGCGAAAAGCGTGAGGAGGGAATACTAATGCTGAAGCCAATAAAACTGTTTGACCAAAAAAATAAATAAAAAATCAAACCAAAGGGCCATTTAACACGCTGAAGCTGTTGACTGAATTACTTGCTCGGCACATGGTTTTACTAGAAAATGTAGTTTTCATGAACACTTGGGTGTTTCCAGGGTCATTGACACTCATTGGGAAAGGGCATAAGGAGACAGTTCTTCTGGGAAACGTCTGTAGTTCACCTCGTAGAGCATCCCACATAAACCTAATGAACTGTGCCAAAGCAAGTGCTCTCTGCTTAATTTAGAAATTAAATGCACTTAATAAACCATTTTTTTCTTTCTTTAATGATGGTTCTGAGTTTTAAAACCCTTGGGAAGTCCTTTAAAATGCTAACACATTTAACCCCAAGGGTAACAGACCGTGAACAAAGACAGCCAACAGCAGTGTATTTTGTGTATTTAAGGCATTTTACATTTAAATTGCTGTTCTGTAGTAACTATGCCACTATCTGTTAAAGAATTGTTGATTTTATGTTCCAAATCTTTGAGGTTCTGTCATGGGCTGTGTGCAGCAGGCAGGACAGGAGGACCCAAATGCAGACTCCAGGAAATGAAAATAAACTCAAAACAGCTTTATTTCTGGACACGAGGAAAAGCTGAGTAATCTGAATATACAAAATAACTAGGCAGGCTTGGCAGGCAGAACACACAGCATGGTATGAAGGAGATCACGACAACGAGCAGAGGAAGATGCAGACACTAAATACAAGAGGGGAACAGGGCAGGAAACACCTGGGAAACACGGCTGGCACTAATTACAAAGATGAGATGGAGGAGCACAAAACAGAAGGGCCTGTCTCAACATGCGTACTTGTAGCTGTGTCTCAATTCCTAGGCTGCATCCTTCAGAGGACCTGGTCTTCGCGGTCTACATGGGCCGGGTCCTTCGAAGACCGAGAAGGCCAGAAGTACGAGGCTTGTGAAACTGGACGGTCTAGCCTTCAGATTTGCGTCACCAGGTGTCTCGGTGGACTTTAATAAACTCAGCCGTCTGCTCCTTGCTCTCTAAAATAGAACAGGACATTGGAGTGAATTCGCTACCATCTCATACATCTGTTTAATCAGTTTTCTGTTTGACGTTTATTCAGCTGTGTGAAAACTTTAATCTCAGCCAAACCGATTTACTCAGGACATCACATATTTGCAAAAATGCTCCGATGCCCTCGGAGACGCTGGCCACCCACCAGCTCGACCGCGGACCGCGGGGAGTTTGAAAATGGGACCGGGAGTCCGCTGTTTTCGCCGGCTCTAGTGAGCCTTGACGACCCGCTCAGCGATCGAGCTGGTGGGCAACAGACGTCTCCGAAAACGCCGGAGCACGATGTCCTGATAAACCGAGCAGATATTTGAAGTTTACACAGCTACATTCTCGCCTGAAAATATGTTAAAAGTTTATTTTGTGACCCAGAAAGAGTAAAAAGAGTAATATTAAAACGAAGCAGCTGCCACCATTGTTGGAAACTGGAATTGGCTGGGCCGCGAATTCTGAGACATGTTGGGCCACGAAGGATACACCCGACCCATCCTTCAAATTCGGGGAAATGAAGGACGCATTTGTCAGCCGCATTTGAAAGAGTCTACGAATTGGGACAGCCTTCGTCGTGTCGCTGTGACGTAATCGGTCTACAAATGCGGCCTCCGAAGGATGCAGACCCTGAATTGGGACACAGCTTGTGTGTACTTGCGGTCTCGTGGACTTGTGATACGTCATCAGTCGGAGACCAAGTACTGTTCCAATTCAAAGTACGCATCAAGCCGAGAATGCGAAAAATTCCCTGATGTGTTCTCGCTCCGCCCGTTTTATCGAGCATGCATGAATTTCTGTTTATTGTGAATGTGTTTGTAGAGAGCAGCAGATATCCAAAGGACAGCAGTGGCAAGTTTGGCTGATTTATCACAGTTACTGTAATGTCACAAACAGATGGCATGTAATTGCCAGTTTGACCACATTCAATTGCAAACTGCCGTTTTATCGCCATCTTGATGCACCAAAGTCGCTTTAAAGGCGGCGACTGACTCAGGTTGCACACGGGATTATTTGGGTCACGCCGACATGAAAAATGTCATCTTTTTAATTGAGTTCTCTTTCTAGAATTTGTGTGAACATTGGACGATGACTCGAGTCATATTTCTAATCTACTTGCAGCTCCAGAACCGTGTTTGTCTGCGTGGTTTGAGTTTGCAGTGTCTAAATTACCACTGCATCACTGCAAACTAACAGAAAATCCTTCCGCTAGATTATAACCATGCTAAAAAGGGTATTATCTAATTAAATCTCAATGATGGAGCTGTTTAGCTCTAGATGACTGTGTGCTTGCAAAATTAACTTGCTAACAGCAATGAGCTACCGTGCAACTGGAAAACTGCAACCAATCCAAGCCCCCCTTTTTATGCTGAGGCAGTCAGATGCTGAGACAAATTGTTTTCAGATTGCTGCATTACCATATGGCTCAACTAAATGTAAACACAAACTGTTTCTTACTTGCTCAACACCTTTGCCTGTCCTATTTTCCCTGTGAAAACTTTGGATTCACCACAGAAGGGTGTGCACGTACACATGCATACGCACACGCTCGCACACACGCGCGCAAACAACTCACATCAACCAGTCAGCAAATCTCTGGGAGGCACGGCAGTAGATCATAATTAGAGCCAATCAAAAAGAAGCGTACAGCCTGTTACTTCCTGCCAGCCAGCCAGTTAGTCCATCTGTCCATACTCAGGCCTTCTGTGCTGCACTAACTCTCTCACAACAAGCAAACAGATCACTTTCATTTGTGGCGAATGACTTGAGTGCATGTCCTGGCACAAGTTTAACACAAGCACATGCATACCATGACATCACACTTAAACAGTAATCCGTAGGTGTGTGGGTTTTTCATTTTCATACTGTTTTTTTTCTTATTTTTTTGTATATGTGCATGTTCATATGTAGAGATCACTGTTAATTCCAACAGTGCGAATTATGAAAGATGCCGCTGACGTTTTATTTATTGTATTTACTCCTCCTTCAGTTTCTTTCTCTGGTCTTTCATTCCATTTATTCATTTCTTTTTGTTTTCTTTGTTTTCGTTCTCCAAGCGCCTCTTTATCTTTGCCTTTCCTCTTCTCCTTGGCCTCTTTTCTCCATCCTTTCTCCTTCTTTCAGCGTGTTCCTCCCCCTAAATAATTGCCTTGCTCACTGAGTCAGTGTCTACTCATTTATCTCCCGTCTTCCTATCTTTACTGATTACTGCTCTGCAAATCAGGTTTCCTCGTACCTTCATGCCTCCCAGCAACTTATTGCTCCATCTGTGTTGTTGTTGTGTGGCCTCAAGCCTATTTGCAAAGTATATTTACACCATTTCTGATGCTTTATGTTCGTGTTACTGTTAATATACACACTGTGGTGTGATTATAGAGTAGCTAGGTCTATAAAGGCATGTATTTTTTTATAAGATTGTATGGCAAAATATAAGAAAGCTTATCTTTTAAGACTGGCTTTCATAAATTGTGTACAGAGAGCATATTTCTTTTTTTTTTTTTTTAAAGGAAACTTAACAGCACAAAAAAACCCATCTCAATGAATCATTTTATAATGAAGGAATTTTCCATATTAATTCTTTAATTTATTTTTTCTTATATTTTAAGCACACATTGAATTTTACTGTATTTATGGAAACCTCCAAAAAAAGAATCATTGTATTTATTACTTTTGCAGTTTTTCTATACATATATTATATATCTATATGTATATACTATAAATATAATTTTATTATACTATACTAAGACCCTATCTAAACCGTTCACACCCTTAATAAAACCAAATTTGTGTTTCGATTTAGGCCTTCTCTTGATGGCAGTGATACATCTCAGTAGTAAAGTTGTCCATTCATTTTCTTAACTGCTCATTGAACTTGGACTCCAGCTCGTCCACAGCCCTGTACCAGCTGTCATAGGGTAAAAGGTGGATGCATCTTGGACACGTTGCCTGTCCAGCAAAGAGTTGTAGGAAAAGTGCAAAAAAGTCAATGGCTGCATACCATGTAGTTGCATACGCCTATTTTCTCTTTCTTTACTTTCTCTTCAAACTGCCAGATGTAGTAGGCCCTTGCCTGCACAGAGAAAGAGAATAATGTGGCCAAGCATTCAGAGGGACCTTAACTGTGTATATATATATATATTAGTAGAGTGGAAGTGCAATCAAATACACCTGCCCTCAGTTAACCCAACCCATTGGCTCACAGCGACTGCAAAACACACAAACACAACAGCTCTCTTAAATCTGTTGCAGTTGCAGACTTTTCATGTCATGATTTATTTAGCTGACTTGTTCTGCATATTGCTTTCAGCAGTTTACCTTGTGTTATTTTCTCTGGTTCCACTTCAAAACACACTGAAAACAGTGTGGGTGGAAATACACTTCTTATATATAAACCAGCAAGATTCTGCAGAGATTTCTGATGAGTGGCTAAATCACTACTTATAAATGGTCAGGGTTCATTTAGATGTAATTTTGAGATGAATTGACGCGTCTTGACAGTGCTGACTGCCAAAGAGACAACCACCAGAGAGAGTGTCTTCACCTGTGCACAGGCAAATAAAACCTAAGTACAAGGGAAAGTAAACAACAATAAGAGAAGAAAAGAAAAAACCCTGGGAGCTATTGTTACTTAGCTAACAGTAAGCTTGGCAGCTGCACCGTTTGGCCTGCAGCCCCACAACTACCAAGGTTCTGGCCTCCAACTATTTTTTGTCACTCTCTGTAAGAGTTGCACACACCGTGACCCTTGTTTTTGATTCATGAAACTCAGAAAGCTCAGAAACGCTCCAAACAGCTCTAACATAAGCTGAGGTCTAATTAGCCAGAGTAAGGAACGCCTGTGTGAGTGTGCCAAACCTTTGAAGTTACAAGGTTAAACTCATTAACGCAACATTTACAGACAAGAAAATGTACATTTTATCATTGCAGTTACTTTTACTTTGTAGTTAGTTATAGCAACAATATGGTAATTAAGACTATAGCTATGAACTGCAAGTAGCACAGTGGTGCTATGGTAAACGGAGTTACCTCCCAGGAAGAAGGTCTTAGGACTGGACTGTCACTGGGAGGGTGGGGTTCCTCAGAGTGGAGTTTGCATGTTCTTCCTGTGCTTGCTTGGGTTCTCTCTAGGTAATATACATCTCAGTCCACAGTATGTTAATTGGCAATTCTAAATTGTGTGTGACTGGTTGCCTCGCTCTCTGTCTTAGTCCTGTATTTTACTGTCTATCTATTAGAGGCAGGCAGAGCAATCGTATCGATAGTATCAGTATCAACACTGGTATTGATATCAGATTGACAGTTGTGCATTAGGAGCGATATATAGTTTCTATCCTCTAAGTTCAGTAATGTAGCTCAGCGAATTGTGTTAAATAATCGCTTTTGGAAAAATAAAAAAACATGCTCTATGAAAAATGTCTCAACCTATTTGTGTTGACTGTCTCGTCTCTTTTATTTATGGCCTATAGCACATTTAAACAACACAAGTTGACCCAAGGTACTTTACCTTTACTGGGTTTTATTCTTTTAAATAATTATTGTGGAAAGTAAAAACCTGATTTAGTGGTCATTAAAATGGTTCTGAATTTGCAATTTGATGTTGATTCATCTCATAAGTCATGTCACCTCTACATAAGCTGCCTTTATAAGTTAAAAGCATCAGTATCGATATTGGTACTGGCCTTTTCTTTGGTATCAGATCGATACCAAAAGAATATCTGTCTATTATAGATACTGTGGTTTCCAAGCCGAGCAGGTGCACAACAGCTCCTCCAAGAGGACTTACTTGATATTACATACTAGAAGTGACGGTAACGTGTTTTTATAATGCACCCATAGTCTTTTATAGGGTAACTCATCTCCCATCTATCTACCTGTGATGCTGTAAACAGATTGTCATCTAAAAGCACCGTCTTTTAGCAGGTAATGATGTCTCTAGTGAGATGTTGCTGTTTGGGTTGTTCAGTAGTGGAGTGTTTGACTCATGAAGTCAGATATACTTCATTGTCACTCTTTCTGTCAAATATTTAAAGAAAAGATGTGAATAGGAAGATCAAAGAGGTTGCTATATGCAGTATTCCTTGTTCTTTATTACACTAATTGTCTGAACATGTGAAATAACATTTTGGAACTATTTGTCTCATCTTCTAAAGGTTGCACTTAAGTGCTTTTTTCTAAAAGACTAGAAAAACCTGGATCTGTAATTATTATTTTCAGGTAAATGCCAGGCAGGATGGGCATCATCAAATCTTGCTTTGCATTCCAAGATTGCTGCTTTCATCACACAAACCCCAAAGCTCAAAATAGCTTGTTTTAGCCAAATGACTTGTGATGAATGGAAACAAGCATCGCTCTCGCTCTTTTGCATTTTTTAAAATGTCACAAACTAAAGAAATAAATTGTGTCATTTAAGAAATAATTTTGTCTGAGCTCTTTTTATACCCGTGGTCTTATTTTACCTGAAATGGAAAAAGTGTTTTAAGGCTTTGTTGTCAGCGGCCACGTTTTCAGAGCTACTGATTAGGTTTTGATCGTGATCCAGTTCAGCAGTCTAAAGAAGGACAGAGAGGAATGAAACATGGAGGCAGACAAGGTGAAGCAGGAGAAGCAAAATATCACAGTCCCAGGAGACAATAAATAAGACTTGAAAGAAAATGATCAGAGAAAAATCAGAGCTTTCATTAAGCAGTTGTGACATTAAGTCTCCAAACTCTTTAGAAGTACCCATTTACCTAATTAAACGTAAAGCGTAAAATGCGATGACTGACACCTTTTAAAGTCCTGTGACAACGTTGATGTAACGTTATACTCACCGGACACTTTATTGGATACACCTTGCTAGTACTGTGGTGGACTGCCTTTTGCCTTCAGCACTCCTTAATTCTTCACGGCATACATTCACCAAAGTGCCCTCAGAGATTTTGGTCCATATTCACATGATAGCATCACATAGTTGCTGCAGATTTGTCGATATGCAAATCATCCATTCCACCACATTTCTGGGGTGCTCTATTGGATCTGGATCTGGTGACTATGGGGTGGAGTGTCTCACTGTTAAATTCAAGAAACCCGTTTGATTTTATAATTTGTGACATGCTGCAGTTCTTGCTGGAAGCAGCCATTGGAAAATAGGTACACTTTAGTCTTAAAGGGATGGACATGGTCAGCAATAAAAACTTGGGTATGTTTATATAAATAAAACTTGTGGTGTTTAAAAGATGTCCAGTAAGTACAAAGTGGCCCAAAGTGTGCCAAGAAAATATCCCTCACATCAGTACACAACCATCAGTCTGAACCATTAACACAAGGCGGGATGGATCCATGTTTCCATGTTGTTTACACCAAAATCTGACCCTACCATGTTAATGACACAGTAGAAATCGAGACTCACCCATCAAACAAGGCAATATTTTTTCCTCTCTTCATTGTCCAGTTTTAGTGACACAGTGTAACTTGTAGTCTCAGTTTCCTGTTCTTAGCCGACAAAGGTAGCAGCTATGTGTGGTTTTCTGCTGATCTGGTCTGGTTACTACAAGGTTGGACATGTTGGACATTCAGAGATGTTTTTCTGCATCTCCAAATTACGATCTTGGTTGTAATGAGTGGTTACTGGAGTTACTTTAACCATCCGATCAGCTTGAAGCAGTCTTGCCATTCTCCTCTGACCTCTGGCATTTTCACCCAGCGAACTTTGAGCTCGCTGAATATTTACTCCTTTTTCGGTCCAGATTTCCCTTTGTGAGAAAGCTCCAGTAGATCAACATTTCCTGGAATACAGCCCATCTGGTACCAACCACCATGCCATGTTCCAATTGACTTGATTCTCCTTTCTTGCCCATTCTGAAGCTCAGTTTGGACTTCAGTAGGTTGTCTTGATCATCTAGATGCATAAATACACTGAGCTGCTGCCATGTAATTGGCTGATTTGATATTTGCATTAAGAAGTTGAACATGTATACTGAACACGGTGGGAGTGTTTGACTATATTTTCTTTTACTTGCCTTTTCCCAAAAGATAATGTTATTCAAACTGTGGGAACTGGTGCCTGATTACGCTCTGAATGCATGATTCCATTTAGGTAAAAAACATCTCATCATCAATCACATTTGCACACCTTTCGAAACTCTTCACAAAGTTCTCCCCTTATTTGTGCTCAATGAGCCTCAGTATCATACATCACAGTTGGCAAGGTGACTGAGCTGCAGTCTGGGTCAGGAATGATGACACTGAATCAGCACAGATGTGCAGAGAAGTGGAAGTGCACGCATGTAAAACACATCTAAATTATGAAACAGTGTGAATTCCTAATGGTCTCCTCGTATCTTCAGTTTTGTAAGCCCCAAGTAAAGAGGAATTATTATTACTACTTAAATTTATTCAAAAGCTTTATCTGGTGCACAGTCTAAAAGGATATCTGACTCGAGGGCTTGGTAAGAAAAAACAGAGAGAAAGTACAACACCCTGAAAAGGTTAAAATTGATTCTGGCATCAAGAAGTCCATTTAATCAACCTCTTTAAGCAATGCAAACGGTGTTGTACCGACTCCTTGCTCGATACAGCTCATTAATGTTGTCCCAAAACTTTACCCATTCATCACAGGCTTTGTAGATGCGATCCTCTGTAACAGAGCTCACTTCTGTCTGCCTTAGCAGTGTGTGTAGCAGTCTGGCATTTGCCCTCTTTAGAAAGAGCAAGTCCATATTTCATCACCACCATGCTACTGTCTAGTCACTATGCAGTTTCTTTTGTTTGGCTGGAGAGAAGAGGATGGAGGGTAGTCATTGATAAGTTCTTGTTTAAGTGTCACAGATGTTGAATGTGAAAACTGCGAGGCTCTCTATGAGAAAACCGATTGCACTGTGAAATAATTTTCTGTCTCTGTTTTGAACGTGCAGAGGAAGCATGTGTATTTTTGGCCTTTCGTGTGTGTGGAAGTGAGAGAGTGTATACTGTACATTCACAACTACCTCATGATTAAAGATTTGCTCGTGGAGCAGCTGCTGCTCACATGCTCTGTTGTCAGATTGGTTTGTGGCTCGCTCTAATTATAATCCATTTCAATAGAACAGTTTACACTTCATTTAATCACATCAGTGGATTTGGGCATACTGAGAGGACTGCTGGTGAGACAGAAGTGATATTCGCTGTCCTTTATTGGGTACAAGCATTTTATTTCAATGATGATTCATGATTATATATGTGAGTGCTGACAGCATAGGTCTGAAATGACAGAAGGATTAATACAATAGGTGTGAGTGTGAGTCATGATGAAAAAAAAGAGAGTTTTCAGGGTTCGTCTGGAGTACAAGAAGAAGAAAAAGGGAGAAAAGAAAACATATTGAATCCCAAGAGAACAACAACAAAGAAACATGAAAGAACACATACACATTTTTGTTCAGGTGCTTTTATTCTCCAGTTTAGGACTGTGTAAATCATTTTTGGTGAATGTTAATGTATTTTTTTCAAGCTCAATGGAAACAAGGCCATTTGCAGTTTAATGTCCTACTGACTGAATGGACTTACTAAACGTTTCGTTTCATTGCATTGCAGAGCCTGAAAGCAACTCTTTTGATTTTATGGTAAAACTAGCTTGAACTCCCACCTGTTTCAGTTCATTTCATGTAAGCTGGAGACATTATGTTTGACACAGAGTGCTGGGTAACGTTAGTCCAAGACTGTGGTTTCAGTCAAATGTGAATAAATATCTCATCTGAATTTACTGTGGTATTGTTTTGTGTTAAATCAAAACTAAAAGTTTACCTGGTCTAGTATCTAAGTATTGTCCCCCTTCTTGTTTTCTATTTTTTTTTTCACATTTGTCACAATTAAACCAAATAATTTTTAACATTAAGCAGAGAAAACCAGAGTAAATACAAAATGCAGGTTTTTTTTTATTTTGAACTTATTTGTACCTCCACCATGTTCGACTGCTTGTATGATGTTGTTTCGATGAAATGCTGTCTTAGGTTTTCGTCAGATGTCTTTTTCCCAAAGGTCTTGGGGTCTCCAAGACTGAATGTGATGTTGACATGAAGATGTTTTTTTGGAAAATGTGAAATGAGCCTTTTCTTTGTGGTCAGCAGTGTTTTTCTCCTTGGAACTCTCCCATGGATGCCATTTTTGCCCGGTCTCTTTCTTGTTGTTGAACTCTGACTTTAATCGATGTTGTTCTTTAGATGTTGTTCTGGACTCTGTTGTTACCTCCTGAACGACTGGGGATTTACTTGGGCACATCCCCAGATTTAGATAGCTTTTTTTTTTTAAAAGCTGCATGTTGGATTTACTTGGATCACTGTTGTCTAATATTAACATTTATTTGATGATCTAAAACATACAAGTGTCACAAATGAGAAGAGAAGAGGGTAAAATACTTTTTTACAGGACTGCATACACCCCACATCTGGTGGTGCCAGCATTGACCCAAAGAATCTGTCATCTGGGAAATGCC
>VOQK01014872.1:34381-45349 GCA_015052645.1 Benitochromis conjunctus
TTTTTCTGTATTATCCAATTCATGGGGCATCACCAGGCTACAAATTATATAAATGGATTAAAGGTACTCTTTGCAAAGCCCCCCCCCCCTCTCAAAAAAATCACCCAATAGTCTCCTTTGTGTCACAGATGCTATGCTCAATATGTTATATCACAAGGAGGCTGTTTATCAGAAGGAACAACCGACTGTGAAGGCACCTTAGTATGCAAAAAACAAACAAAAAGTGTTGGCAACACAGTCTGATGTTCAGGTGTGTATAATGTACAGATGAAAAGATAATAAGGGTCCTTGGATATAGCTCCACTCCCACATTCACTCTCTTCCTCTATGGTATCCATCCAACACGTCGACTGTAATCAGCTCCTGTATCTTTGGTCTAAAAATAATACTTCTCTCCGTGCACATGACATTCTGTGGTAGCACCACAGTACGTGAGTGACTAACTGTGAATGAAGCACTTGATCTAATTTTGGAATGTGGCCCTGAAGAGGATGAAAATATCGAATGCAGTGAAGACTGTGCTGGAAGAAGGAAACCTGCTGATGCGCCGAATATGATCCAGACTCCAAATGATCAACAGATGAGGAGAGGCACCAGCTTAGTGCAGTGTCGTAAGATGTGATCTACGTGGATGTAGCTCCCCACAGACGTCCACACAAACAAACCAAACGCATGGGTTTTCCGGCTTTGGCAGTTTCCTCTATTAGAAGAATCAAATAACGATGTGCTTTGAATATAAACTGGAAGTACGGGCAAATGTTTTTTACTTCAAGACACGTGACAAAGCTCTAGGCCAAAGGGCAAATCTGAATCTGCCTCTGCGTGGCTGGTCTGGACTTTGGCATAGCCATCTGAAACATTTGATAATTAAAAAAAAGTAATAAAATCGGAGCATCATTCTTTTTTCTTTAAGGATGTTTTAATCTTATTTTTTTTTAATGCTCTGATATTTTGTTGTGAATCTCGAAAGGTGCTATAGAAATAAAATTTTACTTACTTTCTATTCAAGATTGTGAAGCAGGATTTTGGCTCGAGGTGTAAAACTGTAACCAGAGTGGATTATTTTGCTTGACTCTGTCGTTTTGTGGCTACGCAACTTGTTGACTCGTGGTTGATTTGCTGAGGCCTTTAAGTGGAATAAAATGTACATGAGAAGACTTTCTGGGACATGTCACAGTATAACAACACAATATTTGTATTATTTTTTTTGCATGCCAATAAACTACATAGATCTGACCTTCAATGGGATCCCAACTTCCCAGCCTGACCATGCTTCTGCAGATAAGCCAAATCAGTCTTTTTAGTTTCTGTGGGCAGAAACAGTCACATACACATCCATATATGCCAAACACGTTATAAGAATAGGAATGAGTTTAAACTTATATAGGCTGGATACATGGGAAACGCAACAGAAATTGTTTTTCTAAGAAGACCAACGGGGCCTATCATAAACTGTGTTGCTAAAACGATCTATTAAAGCGCTCAATAGCGCGCAAACATCAGCATGATGGAGAGCTCCACAGGAGCAGCAATAGAAACTGCTCAGAAATTTGCTTTCTGTCTCAGAATCAATCACGGTATGTCACTGCTAAGTGATGAATAGTAGAAAAACAAGAAGTGCACCGCCTTATAGCCCTAATGTTAATCGATTATATTAATATTATATCAATCTGTTAACACTAGCTACAGTTATTGATTAGTCTATTGATCAGCAGACTTTTTCCCCTCTTTGTGGACTGGAAGGGTTAAACCAATACTGCTCTGTAAACCTGACAGCCCTCCACCACAATCACAGTGAATCTTTTATTTATCAGGAGCAGCCGTCCTTCGTTTCATGTGCTGGTTTCCCTCTGGGGACCCACGGCAGTGCGGAGGTCGATTCGCTGACTCTCTGTCCCCTCCCATCGGCGTCCCCTGTCGCCGTGCGCTGCCACACCTGCATTAAACGGGGGAAGTCCGTCCGGCGGAGAGGCAGAGAGACTGTGGGCTTTCACCGAGAGCGGAAGGAAGGGGGGCAAGCGCGGCACCCACGGCAGCTTCATTGCTCTGGACCCTCTCATCCAAAAGACGGCTGAAGGTATGCGCCGACATACGGCTGTGGGACTTTGAGGATCTGGACAACGGGCTGGGAATTACTGAAAAGAAATCGAGAGCAGCTACTGCGCGGAGCTGAAGCATTCAGTGTGAACAGCTTAGCGCACAGGTAAGAATGGCTTCTGATAAACAAGCTCCAAACACAGAGGAGCTTCAACTTTTTTACCAACAAAGGGCTTTTTTTCTTAAATCCGATTAATTTTAAACTTGCATGCGAGTTTTTGTAACTGCTAAATTATTCACGTTCCTTTATTCCCGAATGAACAGCAGGATTATAAAAGAACATAGATGTCGATCAATAATAATAATAATAATAATAATAATAGCGCTCATCTGCGCAGTAGTGCAGGCTGGTATCACTGACATAGCACCTTTATTTTTAAAAATATTTAACAATTTAGTAATTTGTATACTAACCTGTCAACGTATTATTATTATAAAGGTCAGTATTCGTATCTCGCATCTTAACTCTTTCTTAAAATGTTTTTTTCTCTTGGCTTGTGTAAGGACTTACCTACAAGCCTAAAACTCTATCTATCTATCTATCTATCTATCTATCTATCTATCTATCTATCTATCTATCTATGTGTGTGTAGATAGATAGATAGATATTGTAGTAAAGTATTATGTAGTTGATAAGCTGGCAGATCCATTTGTGATACATGTAAGTATGACTTCTTAAAGAAATCCATTGTATGCAGATTATGGGTGCCTGGATATTGGTGTCACTTTTCCCACAATAGCTGCATTGTCATGTTTGTATGTTGTCTGGACTTTCCTGTAAGAATAAATAGTCTGTTTTACTCTGAAGAAAACAAGGAAGTAAAACATACTGACATTATGCCATACCCACTCACCTTTGCTGTGGTAGGATGGCCAAAGTTATCAAACACATAGGGCTTCAGATATGCTGTAGATAATTGATTCATAGGGCTGCTGTCATATACTCAGCTATCAGTTTTGCTGCATTGTGGAAAATCCATAAACCACATAGAAAGGGAGTGTTGTTGTAGCTGTAGTCAAGTCATTGCAATTGCAACAGATCAATAGACTGTCCAGGCATGACCCCTGCTGCTTTGCTCATAACCTCTTGATCTGCTGGTACTAATCTAAAGGCCGAAGATGAATCATGACAGGGCATCTAAAAGAGCCAAGGTTACATGCTGACTGTCAGTCTCTCTACACCGAAAGCACTTTAAGGATCATTTAAGATGAGGTCTAACTCTTAAAAACAAGTCAGGCTGAAAACAACATGTGATAGACCTCGTTAAGAAAGAGCCTGAAGTCAACACAGAGTGCAGGATGAAAGGAGGAGAAAAACAAAGTGAGTCAGTGATTGAGTCTGTGGATAACCGTGCAACACAGGGTGCGTTTTTTTGTATGTGTTTGTGTGTTGGCTTTGAGACAACACACAAATCAGAGTCGAGAGTATCAGACAAGAATCTTAAATATCCCTCTTTCTCCACCGTCAGCAGATGCACACAGTCAGGTATGTAGTGTGGCATCAGCAGCAGCTGTAATGACTACATCCGCTCCTGTCCCTGGGTATAATACACATCCATCAGAAAGCATAATGAATTCCATAAAGGGGTAAGATAAGGCTAAACTGCCAGACTGTGTTCAAAAAACGGTGATTCTTCCTTTTGTACTTGTCGCAAATTGATGATCATAACTTTAAGCTATTTGCACAAGATTGTTTTTACATCTACACACAGCCATACGGGCAGCTGTGAGGTTGTAGAGACAGCGCTTTACTGAACACCACCTCCACTGGAGGGGAGAACAGCGGGCACCACAATCAAGGGCTAAAAATATTAGATTTCACTACATCAGATGATTATTTTGGCAGCCTTAGCCGGTAGTTAATGCTGGCTATATAAGCATGCTGCTCCGGTTAGCGAAGACACTTGCAGTCAAAACAATGTCACTGGTAGCATTCTGAAATAGCTCTGTAACACAACAACAATGTCAAAAATGCTTCAGCTTAACCTGCAGAAATACGGTAGCCTAAAAATGACACTGATTTCTAACTTATCAGTGAGAAAATGCTTACTGCACACACAGGTATAGCTGAGTGTCAGCATCCTCTATTCCTTACCAGTTTATCCTGCTGAAACAGTTCAACGTCATGTTGGCAGGATCCACTTTTGTCTCATCGCTGGTAGGTCCCACCTTTTTAAAAGATCAGACCAATAGCCATTCCCATCAGGACTCAGGTTTTCACTTACGCAGCTTATAAAAAAAATACTATGTTGGTAGTGCATACTCCACGCTGGAGCTTGCTGGCATTATATATTAATTAATCAGTGATTTATTTTTATTACAGACTGAATTGACATGTTTAAGTTTTACAAAGCCGCTGCAGATCCACGGGCTGCTTTTCCCTTCAACGTGATCAGGACTGCAGCTTTAAATCCACTTCCAACATGTTGGTGTTTTGACAGTCGCGTCAATGCTTTTAACTGGTTAACACATTAACGTGTGTTTACTATTGCTAGAAAGATGTCATTTGCAATACCACTAAGTGTAATTTTTCTGACAACATTGTATTTTATTCTATTGTTTTTCCTCATTTTTGCTGCTGTAACTTTGCACTGTCCACTTTCTGCTGTGACACAATAAATGTCTCACGTGTGGGACTAATTAAGGTTTTCCACTCTTAAGAAAACTAGCAGTGATGGGAAGGCCATTCGCTTTCCAGGTATTTGCAAGCAGTAGACACTCCAAGACGTTGCAGGACAAGCCCAAGTAAATTTATTACATAGCACCAATTCACATACAGCTACTTTATGTAGTAAAATAAAGATCCAATGATCTGACAATCTCATAGGAGGAAGCAGTTTGCGATGGTGGGAAGACAAAGATCCATTTTAACAGGAAGATACCCTCGGGCAGAACCGGGCTCAGAGGAGGGGTAGCCATCTGTTGTGACTGGTAAGGGAGTGAGGGGAAGAGGAGATGAAGGAGAGCACGGGGAGAGATTTTTGAAACTTTATTAACGCTCTGGCATGTACCAGTTTGCTTGCTGGCTCTCTGTCTGTGATACACAAAAGCATAATAGCAAGCTGCTCACTCTAGTTTCATATTAAGCATGTAAAAGTGTGTGTGTGTGTGGGGGGGGGTATCACTGTTTTTTTAATCTTATCAATCCGATAGTTATTAGAAGGTCTCACTCAGGTGTCCTCCTCATATAGGCACTACAGAGAAAGTTGGGAGCTCATTATAGTTGTTAGGTTTCGTCCTCTGGAGAACACGGATGTCAAAAAAAATTCCTGTCACCTAAGACTAAACCGCTGTATTAAAAGTTCAGTCACAAGGTGCAGCTGCAGGATGGAGACATCAGTTCAGGTAGTAAGGAAATAGCCAGACACTGAGCCAGTCATCTCATTCATTACAATTATCATCACCAGACAGCCAATATCAAATTAAAATATGTTGAATATCACCTTTAAAACCTGCAAGAGGAAAGGGTCAGGGTTACAATAAACAAAGACAGAAGATGAGGGTGGGGGTGAGCCTTTCCCATCATCAGCAGGAGTGAAGCAGAAGGGGACCAGCATGTTAATTGGTGATTTGATTAGTGTTTTAATATTGCAGCTGTGCATGACAAGGAAAAGCAACCGGCTGGACAGAGGTTCTTCCCTTTTTTTAATCAACACTCCTCCACTTCGGGGACCGAGGGTTATTACACAGTGTAGTCATTATGCACGTCGTTCAGTTAATTTCCTTCAACTTTAAAAAAGAAAAGAGAGAGAGAGAGAAAGGAAAAAAAAATCTGGATTTCTGGAGTCATGGTAAAGGAGCCAGTTTGACGGAAGCAGAAATATCCGAGCCATTTTGAACCGTGCTCAGTGTTTAAGAGCCCCATTTGGCTCCCGTCGTACCGGCTGAATGAGATCCAGAGCCTCTGCTAAGCTGAATCAGACTGGTATACATTTTTGTCAACAGCAGTGTTTCCAGTGAGAGGAAGAAGTCTATTCAAAAAGAGAGGAACACCATATTCCAGATAACAAATTTGTGCAAATCGTATTTTGGCTTTGATTGTTAACACGTGTTCGCGTTGGAGATTAAGAATAGTCAGCAGTTTTACCGAGGCTGATGAATTGGCACATTTTTTAATGTTGGGATGTGAATACAAGAATGATTGAGGGGGGAATAGCATCAGAATTTCAAGGAGAAAACAATGTAAACACCAAGACAGGATAAAAAGGTCCAGGTAGCTGTGTGCATGACACATGTTTGCATGCATTATGCCACTGGGGCTTTGAGTCAAACAGGCTTTTACCTGAATCCAGAGGGAGCTCTGTGAGTAATCCCCCCCTCCACACCCCGTGCACATCTCTGTCTTCACAACACCCAAATACCCGAGCAAACAGAAAAGATAAGAAGTAGCCACACAGAGTAGTGAGACAGAGAACGATATGAGCTGCAGAAAAAAAGGAGGAAACGTGTGTAAAGCTATGGAGATAAGGAGGGGTGTGAAGAAAGCAGATGGGGATGAGTGTGTGTGCTTGGTTGTGGATAAAGTGTCGGGGGGGAAGGTCTCGGCTGGTCGTGCCAGTCAGGGTGATACTGTGCCATGAGCTGAGATATAAAGCTCATTTGGGAAGGAAGAAAATCACCTGAGAGGAGGCAGAGGGTGAGGAGGAGAATGGAAATGGGAAGTTTAAAGCATCTAAAAATATTAATATCCCTTACAACTGAAGGTCTGCAGCCACACTAGCTGCTATGTGAAGCTGCTTAATGCATCAGATTGCAATGTCGACAAATTTTCACGTTAGCCATATTAACGCTAGTTAATTAGCAACAAAGTGCAGGTGGAGCAGTCGGGAATGACATTATTGTAGAAGGGGTTGGCAATTAGCCAAAGTTTATGAAATTAGATGGGGTAAAAAAAAACAACTTATTCATCCCCAAAGTTTGGAAATTACTGCGGTATAGCTGCCAAAACATCAAAAATGTGTAGCTCAATAGCCCATAAAGGTAGATTATGTTAAAAGACGAGCCCAGTTAAATAGATAATAAAAAAGTGAAGAGCTCAATTAATCATCATGTAAATGTGATACAACAAGGAACTTAAATTCTAAGCTGAATGCTGGTATTGTGTTATGAGAGGACCTTAAAAGCACAGTCACCATTTATTGTCTTTAACTTGGATGTAGGTACAGTCAGCAAACATTGATCAGCAGGCCTCAGGGATGTAGATGTTGTAGTAATTCACTGACATACGGATGTGTCTGACCATGGAGGGCTCTGAAAGGACTTACCAAAAGTTTTAATTGAAGCGTAAACTTTATGGGAAACCAGTGTAAGGAAGACAAAATCTATATCACATGGGACCTGGTGCGTGAAAGAGGCATTCTGGATCATTTGTAGGCAATCTAAGGATGATTTGCTCAGGCAGAGGAATAAGGCATAGCAATAATCAAGACAAGATGAAATGAAGCCATGCATAATTATCTCCATTTTACTTTGAGACACAACACATTTAAGATGGACAGAGGGTGGTAAGGTTTTGTTAATTGTACATAGCTACCGAACACATACACGGTCATTTGGATGACCTTTGTGGAGCTGATGGAGGAATCCAATCGAGAAACATTGTTTTGCAGTAACATATCTGGTATTATACCACTTTTTCTTTAATCACAACTACCGCAACTCATTCACATTTGTTCTTACCGCTCAGATTAATGTCCCTGTCCACTCCAAAAGTCCCGAAGCCAGATACGGTCGCACGCTGAAGTGTGATTGTAGGAATCGCATCAAACTACTTCGACTGTGTTCCCTCTGGGCTTAATCACACCTTCATTCATTAATTAATAATGGCACGAGATTAAAATTTAAGGCATCGACGGAGTCATCATAAATCATCCTGGATGGTACGTGAACCACTTCTCAGTTGTTGAGACTTTTCACCCAGTACCAAAAAGTTCATCCTGATGGGTGTTTGCAGTAAATTTCACGGCAGTCCATCCACCAGCTATAGAATTAGTTAAATCCAACCAACACTGCCATCTTTAAAACCCCAGTGTCTCTGTAGCTGAAAACAAACCATTTGTTTCTGAAAAAGAAGCATGGCTCTGGTTGCAGTGTTGAGGGGGCTCATCTGTGTATCCCGTAGCTTGATAATGTGCAAGATTTTAATTAAGCTCGTTAATCAGTTTGACGATCACGCATCGGTTTGTAGACTTGAAGCATCTTTAACATTTGAACAAAGTGATTTGCTTGCTGTTAGAAGCTGAGTTTCAGACCAGGAGAGGAATGAATGTGTAAGCGCTTATGAACCATAAGGGTTAAAGCACAGTATGTGCAGCTCCTGTAAAAGTCTTTTCTTTTTCTCTTAGGTTTTCCCTTGTGATGGCTGGCAGAGTGAGGACAGTAATACTGACTCGGCCATTGTCTCATCACTGGTTCCGGACACAGCGAGGCTCCCCGAGTGCCTTGCCTGTCCATTGTGACTAGAGGAGAGACGAAAGATCCAGCTTGTCTGCATAAAGACCTATTCAGCATCATTCTTCTTTGCCAGCCACCTTTGTTATACCAGGAACAAGAGTGAAGTCTCAGCACTATCCTTAGCCCCTAGCATTTTCCTCTGTCCTATGTCTCTTCGCTTCTAACACCCTTATCCCCAACCCACTTCCCTGAACCCCTTTCCCACTCCCCAGGCCCAGTTTCAGCCCCATTCGGAGTCCCAGATGACTGCTCAGAAACATCCGTTACCCTCCCACTCTGCACAAGCCTTCTTTCCTCTCCCTCCAGCCCCCGTGGCGCTTGGCACCGATGCCCATCACATAGACAGATGGAGCCAACCCTGACCCCTCTCTTTGCCCGTGGGGACGCCAAGAGAATCAACGCCTGACTAGAGGAGAAGAGGGTGGGTGCGAGTGTAAAAGGGGGGGGAGACAGGAAGTACAGCATTGCTTTGTCACCACGGCAACACATCGTCCGATCTCCCACGGACTCCCCTTCAGCCCGTCCCGCGGTCCTCAGATAAAAAATTTTTTTAAATACACACAGCAAATTTAGCAGCAGGAGCAGAAGGAGCTATCTTTTTTCCTCCCCCTAAGTTTTTTCCTGACGTATTTGTGCTTTGATTATTTGGCACTGATGCCTTGTTCTACATTTGTGCAGTAAGAGGATGTGAAGATTCTAAAAATTCTAAAAATAGCGAACATCATTTAGAGGAAAGCAAATAAACTGCAACTACTCAAGGAAAGGCTGTCGATATAACTTTTTTCCTGAATACCACAACAAGTTTGGTTTTGAGCCCCACACTTCCTGTTCCCCTCCAGTCTGTGTGCTCCAGAATGAATTCACAGAAGTTGCAACTGTCTGGCAAACAATATTTCAGCTTCTTTTTTTTTAAACAGCAAACAAGCCACTTCTCATTTTTCTGTGCTTACCTGAATAAAGGTGTTTTCTCTTTTTTTCCTCTGACAGTCAAAACGTAATACGCATTGGACTCCAATCCGAGCTTCCCTGGATGTCAACGCGTGCTTTTATCTGCTGTAAGCTACCACGTTCTGCACTGCACCTTTGCCAAGCACTCAAACATCCACTTCGTTTTGGGGTGATTGCACTTTCATTCTCCCACCTGAGTCCCTGCATTTTTCTTCTTTTTTTTGTATTTTTACAATAAGCAAAATTTTGCCTACTTCACTTTCCTTGGATGTTTCTGCTCTCTTCTATCAAACGCTGCTGACCGGCACTCTGATTAGCATACAATATCCCGACATCCAGCTTTAAAAAGACCCCCTCATCAACAGGAAAACGAGGCACTAATGGCCGGTGAAATGAATTCAGCTGGCCGACATAACAGAGGCGGGAATACCGAAGTCCCAAAGCTTCCCAGGTAATTGGAGTGCAGTGTACTGTATTTTACTCTAAAGCACAGCTCCTCTTGTGACCTTGCAGGCTGAAAACATAGCAGAGGCAAAGACAGTGAAAGAGAAAGAGGATGATACTCTGTGTCTGGGGTTTACAATTACAGTGTCTTTGGGATTTTTAATCATTACGTTTGGTTGCATTAGCAGTACAGAGCACATTTTTACTGGTAGTGTCAGCCCATTTCAATCATTTCAGTACTTCTGCAGAGCTGAGTGTCCATGACACACTTATTATTCCTGTCACTTAAAAGACAGCCATTTACGGTTGTCTTCAGACACTGTGTCTTCTAAATTTTTGGAATAATAATCACTAGAGTAGCTTTCAAATGCCTTTATAAGCTACTTTACACATCAAGATGTGCTGATTTATAATCAGCAGACTTTTGATATGCAAGTACCTGCCACATTCACAGGTCACGACAAGTGCCGGGATTGTCAGTCCAAATGAAGGGATGAAGGGATGAAGCAGTTTGTCAATAATGCTGCTTGTCAACTCAGCCTCGCTGGTTTTACAGACGGCGGCAGTAGTGAATCTTATGAATATGCCAAGAGTTGTGGGAGTGTGAAAGTCGACGGCTAAAGGTGTGGAGATTCATTGTTAGACATGCTGCACTGAAGGTTTTAGCGCACGGGTGTAAGCCGGCGGGATGAAGATGACTTTTCGCACGATCTTTTTGAATTTTCGACCACGAGGAGCTGGTGCTATTAGCATCTCATTCACAATCTGTGCCAGACTATATCAAGGTTTCAGACTGACAACCAAAGATTGTTTCCAGATTTTACTACATGGAAAAACTTTTGACATTAGTGACTTGAGCAGAGCACGGTGGAAAAACGGAATAATGTGTTTGTGTAAATTATTTGTGCCTCTCTCCCTCTTTTCTATTTCTTAACAGGAGGCCAGCACAGAGTTAGGCAGTGAGTCAGTGCTTTTGTGGAGATATTTATGAGGCCAATAAGACACGGATGATATGACAGGGTTTAG